>JAQZBX010004473.1:15499-60199 GCA_029593785.1 Cabassous unicinctus | reverse complement strand
AAAAAAAAAAATAGAAGGAGGACCCCTACCTCACACATTATACAAAATTCATCTCAAAATGGATCAGAGACCTAAACAAACGAGCCAGAACTATCAAAGTCCTAGAAGAAAACATAGGGAAGCATCTTCAAGATCTTGTGATAGGTACTGGTTTCTTAGAATTTACAGCCAAAACATAACAACAAAAGGAAAAAAATAGTTAAATGGGACCTCCTCAAAATTAAAACTTTTACACCTCAAAGGACTTTATCATGAAAGCAAAATGACAACCTACACAATGGAAGAAAATTTTGGGGACCACATATCCTATAAAGGTTTCATATCCAGAATATATAAAGAAACCCTTCAGGTTGACAACGAAAGACAAACAACCCAATTTAAAAAATAGGCAAAAGACTTGAATAGTACATCTCTCCAAAGAAGATATACAAATGTCCAGAAAGCACATGAAAAGATGCTCAACATCATTAGCCATCAGGGAAATGCAACTCAAATCCACAATGAGATACAATTTCACACCCATTAGAATGGCTGTTATTTAAAAACAAAAACAAAGACAAAAAAAAAAAAAAAAAACCCAGAAAAAAACAAGATGTAGAGTAACAGAAACACTCATTGTTACTATTTTAATTTTTAAGGCATACGAAAAGAAGTGTTTGTTTTATTTCACTTGACTGTATTTTTCTTTTATGTATACATTAAAATAGTTTCTCAGTCTCATTTTAAGTGTATCAAGCACTAACCATTTCCATTTTATTTCTGCAAAAACACCAGTTTCTAGAGCATCCTGGAATTTGATCAGGGTGTAATATTAGGAGGTTTGGTACAGAACCTTCTTATAGGGTTCTGTTGTGAAAATCTAATCGAATTAGAGATACTGATATAAATGTTACCGAAAGGTTTAAGCTTAGGTTTTTTTTTTTTTTAAGCAAAAAACCCTCTGAAGTCTAGAAATCATGAGGAATATTGGGATATTTAGGAACAATTATAGAAATCTCCTTCATTTGTTTTTTCAACACTCATAAGCAAAATGCATTGCAATAATGAAACCACTCATCTGTTAAAGTGAATTACCAAGAAAGCAAATGAAAAAAGTTTTGATAGACAATTGCCTAAAGTAGTCATTTAATCTAAGTATGGTAATGTGAATATTTAAAATTTCTGCACTAACTCATATTCCCTCAAGCACTGTTAGCAGTTTTGTTTTACCTATATTTCTACTTCAGATGCAATGGAATTTAACATACTCTTATTTCAAGGAGCCATTTCTGGCCTTATAATGTTACAGCTCACCATTAGTTTTTGAGAAGCAGTGCCAAAGTGTACCATGTAATTTGATTAAGCACAAATAAATTTTTTTTCAATGTTCATGTCTGAATCATAGAATAAAAGCACAACTCCAGTAAAAGCTCTGTTTCTGTGCCAGTGCATTTTAAATTGCTGAAAGTGATATTAATAACTTCAAATACAGCTGTTCTCCACAGCTTTTAAATTCACTCAATTCCTGCATATTTTAAAAATTTCACCATAAACTGTTGCTAAGCCATTGTAAAGTACCAAATATTAAGATCTAGTTTTGCTTTACAATTTTTTTTTTTTTTGCACAAGGAATGCTTATTTATTTCTGTTTATACCCAAATCTTTTTTTTATGACAGGAATTTAATACACACAGGGCTCGGGTGGAATTCTTCAAATAATGAAATTCATTTTTATTTTAACTTGTAAATTTTGGTTTTGGAATCCCATCACTCATTCTCTGGGGAGGAATGATTTGAATAGCCCTGGAAATATTTTCTTAGCCACTAAACATGTGATCCTACACATTGCCTTTTAAAAATTTCACTAGGAGGGGCCTGGAGTAATGAACACAGCATTTGCCCACCTTCTCCAGGCTGTGGCACAGAGGAAGGGTCATATTTGAAGGGTTAACAAGGCAATAGGCCTGGGGAGCTCCTGCTGTCCCAGCCCCAATCAGCAGCCCTCAGAACTTTGGCACAATTCTAATCCATTTGTGACTCACGTGTGTATCTGCCACACAAGTTGGGAAGCAAGAAACAGTGGCAATTTGGATGCAAATGGAATCAGAGCTGGTTTCTGGCTGGATAGTCTAGGCATATTAACCTCTCTGGGCCTAAGTTAGTCCACCTGAAAAGTGGAAATCATCCACACTTAGCAGAGTTCTAGTGAGGATTAAACAGGATATATATGTAAGCAACTGGCGAGAAACTACCTGTCATTGATTTTCATAAAATAAAATTATTTAGATCCTGTCCCAATTCTCCAAGTACCACCAATCAACCAACAAAAACTGCATATTGAGAACGGACTCTGATACTGACAAGGGGCTTGTTAAGGACTCGGGGTGGAGAGAAGGGGCAGCAAAAGAGAAGTTATCACTGTTCAGCCCTGGCTGACTTCACTCATTCATATTAATGACCTATGGATATGACTCTTGGTCTAGGCTATCATTGTGAACTAGTAATAGAACTGAAAACTAAAGCTAGAAAAGTGGGTTGGAGTCAATTCCTAGGGAGCCTTTAAGTGCTAGACTAAGGAGGCTGGGGCTCATTCCGTAGGAAATGGTTGTGGATGGAGGTTTGCATTGTGAAAAGTGACAAGAGAGATACAGATTAAGCTTGCTGTTGTGTGCAAGTAAATTTGCATAAGGGAAGAATAAAAGAAGGGAGAATGAGTTTATGTTTGGACATGTTCAGCTCAGGTTCCCTAGGTTGCTCTAAGTGAAACTATTTGGGCAAAGAAATCAAAGACCAGAAGCTTGCCAGAGAGGGCTGGAACTATGATTATGGGAACCACTATACAAAGAGGATGGCTGAGGCCAATGTGAATTCTCAGAACACAATCACTGGGTCTGAGGGTTGAGCTGGAATGGATGTCACATTTGGGCAATGGTAGGAGAGAAGTGAGTAATGGAAGGGGAAAGAGAAGAAGCAGGGAAGTAGGATAATTGGGAGGCACACATGCATTAGAAGCACCTACTGACAAAAATGAATGTCCAGTTCTAAGACTTACTCAGTCTAACATAACTGACCTCTCTGAGTTCTGCATGCTAGTGTGATCAGCATCACAAAATGCATTACGATACAATGAAATATTCCAAAATTTCATGAAACAAAGAACAATTAATTTAAACCTAAAATCCTATTAGAGGCCTGGGGCATGGTTATTTTCAGTAATTAACAGTAACTCTAAAATACTTGCATCAATGTAATATTTTTATTTCTCAAGCAGCAAGAAGAATCTGTCTTACTAGCTTTCTTTCAAAACTTGAAATGCATCATCATTCTGAATGTTAATTTTTTCTGGTCATTGTAAATCATTAGCATTAAGTTTCAGAAAAGTAAAATTTTATTTATCTTTTGTTTCAGGCTAAGAGAAATTCTAGAACTTCCAGAGAGAAGTTATTTTCCTCAAAGTTTAGCAATGGATAGTCGAACATCACTTTTAAAGCTAAGAACTAGCATGATGGTTAGATATATTAAGAAAAAAGATATATTCTACAAAACTTACTTAAACACAACTAAGGCTCTTGCTAAATAATCTGGCACAAGATCTTCTACAAACTGAAAACTTCTAACACAAGAAAACTGAATTTAATGAATTTCCTACCTATTAAGCAGTGGCTGACGGCAAGCATGCCTTGATGGCATGCCTTGATTCCAGAGTAGTCAGTTGTTTTCAATAACACAGCTGCTGTCTTTCTCACACAGGTGAAAATGATACTTGCGGTTTAGGGTGGCAAAGAAAGCTCTAGTCAGCAACTGCTTACCGAGCACCTGTCACACCAAGGTTGCGCACTGTGCTCTCTGCCACAGAGAACACTAAGTTGTAAGATACAGTCTTGACTTTCACAGGGCTTTGGAATTTGATTGGTGAGATAATTAAAGAGCCACATTAGGCAGCCTGTGTGACCCAGGCTGATGAATATTCCACTCATCTGAATACCTGAGCAAGCCTCCACACCACAATCTCCAAAATTTGCTTAGAACCATATCTACTCCTTACCAAGCACCAGGAAGACAGTGGTGGCTTTGGTGGCCAATGAGGAAAGGAGGGAAGGGAAAGTGACAGCAGCTAGTCTACTTGAAAACAGACCCTTTGTTGATGACATACCGTGTCCTGGCACTAAATTCTATCCACAGTATCTGTACTATCCACTCTAAGAGAAAGGTCTTATATTCCCTTTGCCAGAAGATGAACCTGAGGCTGAGAGAAGTAAGATAAATAACCATGTGAGGCTTCCTGGCAAGTTAATTTCAGAAGGGACCTGGATCCCAGGGCCAGTTAAGCCCCAACTTGTGACTCTTTTGCTGCCCTATGCCCTACTGGGTGTGGACCCAAACAGTCTACACTGAGGAGGCAGGGAGGGCAAGGAAGGAAGTGCAGGAAAGTCCTGGAACCCCTGGGTATGAAAGGGGAGAAGTGGCATAAACACAGGAACTCGGTCCTTTTATTGGCTTAGAACGGCCAAAGATGCCTCTATAAGGTTGTTTTCCATCTACGTACCAGCATCTAGCAGCAGGAATTCCGTTTTTATTCCTACTCAAATTTTATTTTCTAATGAATACCTGGCCAAAGCTAATAGATACAAGAGAAGCAGTCATTTTGCTTTTCCTATAGGAACAATTGACAATTACCTGGAAAGATTAAGATAGTTCCTAAAACTCATAATCCTTTTAAGATGTTTTAATGGCTGGCTATACATATTTGTATTTCTAAAATTTTAATGTAATGGCAGAAACTAAAAATAAAGACTAAATTATCAATTTATTTTCCTTCTAGATAAAGTTTTCCATATCCAACATTACAGATACTGAAAATCACCAATTTATATTTCGTTCACTCTTTCCCATATCACAGAAGGGACTTCCATGTCAAAGTCTTGGCCATCCCTCACCTCAGTTATCATCTATGCCCATGAGCCAATGCCAGGGGAAGCATGTCATAAAACATGTGCCAACTGCCTTTGGACAAGAGATTTTTGCCTTTTGGCTAAAGGCACTCATACATCCTTTGTCTCAGATGGGTTAATAGCTTTGTTTTAAAATAAATGTAGTACTCAAACACACTTAAGAACACCCATGGGACTTTCTCTTACCACTGCAATTACATGAAACATAGTGATGTGCCATATGCAATGGGCACATCTGAGTTCTGAAAAATCATGAAGAATATATTACATTACATTATATATGATGGTGTACTATAAGCTACTCCTAAACAACAAATTTAATTTGTGCCATTATTTAAAAAAAAATAACTTCTTTCAAGCCTTAATATATGAAATACTTCTTAACACATGTTTACTTTCTTTTATGAAAAAAATATTTCTAACAATTCTTAGGAAGAATTTTTTAGTGAAAGATGTCAGTCTCAAACATGAATTCAATGGCTCAAATCAGACACAGGAAAGTAAATCTTTACAGCTAAGTAAACCCCGCATGCTTAGAATATACGAGATTATTCTAAATAGTCACTTGTTGAGGAGACTATCAGAGCTAATCCAAACTACTTTAGAGGCTTTAAACAAATGATTATCTGATGCTTTAAATCACAGTATGTTTATATTACTTTGAAGAAACAAAATGTTAATTATGGTCTCAGGTCTAACATATCAAAACAAACTCACAAGCTTCTATTTATTTAAAAACTACATGCCATTTTCCATTTCTTTAGGACTCAAACCTTGATTTTTATTGGGCATACTTCTCCCCAGATATTAAAGCACAACACAACAAAACCATACATTTCCCAGCCTCACTTGCAGCTAGCTGTGGCCACGAGACTAAGTTTTGGTCTATGAGATATAAGCAGAAGTATTATGGGTACTTCTGGGAAAGCTCCTAAAGATGGTCAGGTGTGCTCTGCTTGATTTTCTCCATCCTTCTTGACTTCTCCACATGCCTAGACAGAACAGCAGGATGTGATGACTGTCATGCTAGCATCCATTTGATCGGTGAGATGCACGTCATACACTAGGGACACTGGCGCAAAGAGCTGGAAGGAGTCTCAGTTCTGGCTGACTTGAGAGTGGCCTTACCAGCTCTGGACTGCACATTTCTATACTTATCTAGAAATGCATCTTGTTTAAGTCATTGTTAGAGTTTTTCTGTTATATGCAGCTATACCTAATCACAAATAATGCCTATGCACTGAAAATGTAATCTGGTTCTCAAGTTTCCCAATTTTCAAATGCATAACCTCCTTAACAAAAAGGATTTAGGATGGTTATTTTCAAATGGTAACTACTGTAAACTTATTCTGATCTCACTACTGTAGATTTCTAGGTTGTGCTGATGAAGACAAGTTAGCTGAGCATGTTTTTTATAAGAACCATCACCTTCCCCAGGAGTCTGTCAAACAGTATAAATTGTCATAACAATTTTGAGATATGCATACTATGTCAATCAGCACTGGCAGGACTTGGCTTGCAAAGATTGTTCTACAAAAGTCATCAGTGGTAAATGAAATGGCTTGCAATGCCTTTGAATTCAGATCAAACTGAACCCAGACCCGAGAGGACCATCTCAGGGGAGAAGACCCAAATTTAGGATGAAAAGGTCTTCATCCTGTTTCTTAACAAAACAGTTGACACGACACTAGACTTAATATATCTATAAGCCTGTTACACAAAGCAAAATATGTGCTATCAAGTAAGATAGCAAGGAAATTTAGGGGAAAAACCCTAATCTACTCTAAGTACTATGTAAATCTCTTCAGAACAGGTACATTTAAAGCACATCAAAAAGGATGTAATAAGGAAAGTAGCAGATCCTTTAAAATTAGAAATTCTATCATGGGCCTTGGTATATACTTACTATCACCTCAAACTGTATTCATTTTTAGACTAAGCATTTAAGTCGAAATCTTCTGCAAGGTATGCAATGGACAAATTTAACTTGTGGTTTTCATCTTCATACTAAGTGAAGCTCATTTAAAGGATTAAAAGATGTAATGTTAAAAGATCCATCAACTATACAGTATGCTGAGTACAGATGAGTTTGCCAAGTCTGAGGCTGACAAGAGGCAGTATTGCTCTGAAAATTATTTTCCATCACTATTTAGATTATGTCAAGATATTTTGGGATTTTTTTGTTTAGTATTCCTTATGTAATGATTTTAATTCCATATTTATTTCTGAGATTTTGGGGGAATGACTGCCAGGCAAGCAGCAGCCTTAGGTACAAGGCAAAAGCTGCAAAAAGAATGATTTCGATTGTAGAGCAAGAAAGCCCCAAGGGCAGAAAATGAGGATAATGGGAAATGGGAGGGGGAGGTTATAATGAGAAGGACTGCGAAGAGAAATGAGGAAAAGCTCAATTATAGGTATGTTAAAGGCAAAAATTCTCCCACTCAAAGAATATTCCTTTTACATGTGTGCTTGTCAGTTAAAGCAATTCTGTGCCACTGCATCCTTTAAATGAAGCAATAATTTGATTGAAATATGCCGTGAGAGATTAACATGCAGTGATTTAATCAACAAATTGCTATCCACTCACATTCCTTCATTACACTTACAAAGCTATCTGAAGTCCACACACTCATACAGAGTTACTTTTATTTTTTTTCACTTTCTGATAGAGGGTTAACTTTTTCTTGAGGACAATTATCACAAGCATTTTAAAATTCAGACAAGGGCATCTGATGATCTCACTTTAAATCCATCAGTTGTCTGGGGAGAAGACACAAGCTCTCCAATACACACACAGTGAGGGGATGGGGAGGGAGAGAGAGTTTTCAACCTTTGACATTGTCTTAAGCACAGTTTCAAGTATTTTCAGTTGGCTGATGTTACAGTGAAACTATCATTTTGCTAAAATCACTAGGTTGTCATACTCCTTACTGACACAATATCTTGTCTCAATAAATTTCAGTATCTGCTGCTTCTTTCAATTCGCTGCTCCAAAAATGCCTGACTTACATCACACATTTAAACAAGCTTCTGGAAATAGAGGTGAACACTGACAAAACCACATGTTTCTACTGACGTGCAATACCAAGCTTGCCAACAGACACAAAACTCACCGAACAAATACTGCAGTTTTAAAATTTTCTAAGACTGGGAAGCGGGTGTGGCTCAATGGATAGAGCCCCCGTTTACCATATGGGAGGCCCCGGGTTTGCTTCCCCGGGTCTCCTTGTGAGGGCAGGCCGGCCTGCATGGCGCGGTAGGCTGATGCAGCAGGACCTCACGGCGGGGGGGAGATAAGCAGACACGGAAAAAACACACAGCGAATGGACACAGCAGCACAAGCAGCAAGGGGGGCATAAATAAATAAATAAAATTAAAAAAAAATTTTTTTTTCTAAGACTTAGAACAGTATATTTCTTTTAAAAGAACAAAATTATTAATTACTTCCAAACTAAGAAACTGTGCTGTAGAGATAATTTTTCCAAAGACTTACCAGTAGAAAAGAAATAAAAGTTGCAGCCTCCACCATTAAAGGGTATATGTTAGGGAGAGAGAATGTAAGGGAGAAAATTATCTGTGTCAAATTTATTTTTATTAGAAAAAATACAAGTACACTGAAGATTTATGTTTCAAAAGCAACTTTCATCCTATGTCAACGATTTAAGCCATTATCTGTTAATAAAATAATAAAACCGAGGACCATTATTACCTCATGATTCTACATGAAATTTGTGACTTGTTGAACAGGTCCATTATATTTTATATTTGAAAATAGATCTAATTTTATATATTTTGATTCTTTGAAAATTAAAAATTCATGTACATGTTTATGTCAACTCTCCGAAAACCAGAATATTTTATTATTTGTAACAATTTACCCTCTAGCCATTCTAGAAAATTAGAAATTTACTGAACTACAAAGAAATAATGAAGGTCCTTAGAAGTCTACGTGAAGAAATAAGTGTCAAGTTAGGTATCTGAAGTGGGAAGGAAAGTATTTCAGGTGAAGCAAATAAAATGTGCAAATGTATGAATGAATGAATATGATTAAGCATTTTTTTCTCTTCATTGTTTTCATTGATAAGGAGACCTTGACTATGTCATTTAACCAATCTGAGTTCCTCTGTGTATCTTTCTGAACACTAGAGGAAGAACTGAGTTAGTAGGTGGACTTAGATGAGATAAAAGTACCTGGACAGAACTTTTTAGGAGTAATGCTTCCATAACTTGTTGACCTGCCTTTTTCTGTTACTTTATTTTTTTGAATTTGAAATAAAGTTTGAATTAAAAAAAACAGATAATAATAAACTTTTGTTAAAAAAAAAAAGTGCAAATGTAATAAAGGAGAAAGACCATGTGTTTCTAAATCTTCTATACTGAAGCAGCAATTTACATAGAGAAACCTCATGCTTTGGGAGTTGAGGATATCACCACCAGGCCGGGCTACTGAAACAATCAGTCACGTGTGTATTTCATTTAGAACACAGTGTGAAGGAAACTTTCAAGGACCCTCTCTCTCCTCCTGCCTCTGGGACAAAGCCTTCATTCTAGCACATCAGAGACTGGTTGACATTTTCCTTACAAGAATTTAAAGAAGAAAGTCTATAAACTCTTACCCAAATGTTTTATTTTCTACTCTCATACTACACACGCATATACACACATTACAATAAATTGTAACAGTGGACAGAGAATGAGCAAGGGTGGAAAACTGAAAGTTAATCATAAAATTAAGACTTAAATGAAAATATTCATCTCTCCATTCTCTACATAGTTCACGACATAGATTGGGTGACCATTGAATAAACAATTCTACATTTCTCTGAATCTGTAATCTCATTGGAAAATTGTAACACTTTCATAATTTATGCTGAAATCATTTGTAATGTTGAAATTAAAGTGCATATGATAAATTACAGCTCAAATTAATAGGAATAGAGTATGTATAATAAATAAGGAAATGATGCAGTTTTTCAAAATGCATTCCAGCAGATCATTTTTGTTCTAAATAGGAACTGTTTCTCTTCTAAATAGGAGCTGTTTTCCTGAAAGGTATGCAATATTCCTACTTATTACATACTTATCCATTAAACATCTTCTTTTGCCCATTGGGTATGCTGTAATGAAAACCTCCACATTTCCATTATTAATCAGTGTATGTTAATGACCTTATGCTTCAGCTCTGTCTCACTTCATTTCACCTGGCTTCATTACCAACAAGGGTTTTAATTAACCCACAATCTACTGGCAGTGTAAAAGCATCAATTCCCTTGTTATCATACATAATATCACATGTTCAAAGGTGGTGTGAATAGATTAGTCCAGAAGATGAACACCTCAATAAAATCTACAGTCACAATCTGATTTTTAGTCACTTTTCATTCGAACAGTCTGATACAGGGTCAGCAGGAATGAGGACGTCTCTTTCTTTTCTAACCTCCTTCAAGGGGTTAGCCCACCCAGTGGCCATCCTGCTCGCAGCTGGAAACCAAGAAGCAAGTCTTTGTGCTGCAGATTAGATCGCTCTTAAGCGGTTACCAAACCACCTGATTTGGAGTTTATAGCTAGGGTTGAATGGTAGGGTTTTACTGCAATTATGCATTTCATCCATGGTTCTAGTCTCTAGACAAAAATGATCCCTGGGATAAAGCTAAGAATATATCTGGGTTCATTTCCAGATTCAAATGCTTGCTCACTTTATCACTGAAGCAGCTTAATTCATTTCTACCTCAGCTTCCATGTCTATTAAGTAGGGATAATTATCCTGCACAAGAATCCATCGAATGGAGAGCAAGTTTGGATAAATGAATTGGCATCTGTAGCAATCTTCAAATCCCACCTCTCAGACCTACAAGCGACCTCTAAGGTCATGTGGTCTAGTCCTCTGTTTTAGAAATGAGGCAGCCAAAAAGAACACTTCTACACAATTCTGATTATCTCATCACTTTGTCAGCATCATTTATAAAGTCCCCAAGTGCTTCAATTACACTACATTAGATTCTCCATATTAGTAATTAGGAAAGTACCTAAGGGACCTACACATAAACCAAAACAAACCCAAACAAATCCAAACCAGAGTAGAAAGAATAAGGAACAGAGCAGAAACCATATTCTAAATTGAGCACTTTTACTCCTAGCTCTCTGTTGACACCACTGGAGGATGTTTAGTGTCAGTTGTGGATAGCTGCTTCGGGGCTGCTGTATCTGCAAAAGCAAACCCTCACTTAACAGTGGTGCTCTTCATCAGCTTCTGAGGCACAGCCAGGGCAGCTGGAGTTTGTGCTAATCAATGCATTTAGTCTTTTGTTGATTTTTTTTTTTTATTAGCATGCCTGCAAACAAAATTAACCTAATATTTAAAAGTGACAGTTTCATAAAGCTGAAAAAGATCTCAAGTGGCATCCTAGACCAGATATTTGTCTCTGAGAAAGCTATTTTCACAGTTCAAGATGGTAAAATGCTGATATCCTTATCAAACATGTCCAGGGATACAGATTCCATGGCTTCTAGCAGTAGCTAGTACCACAGAGGACACCTTAAGACTTAAAGAAGAGACTTTAAGTCTCTTTTACCTTTTTTATTTCAATTCAGTCTATTTCCTTTAGTTCTGAATTTTGTTGACTATGATCAGAAGTTTCATGTTAATTCTTAAGCACTTTAAATATATTAAAATATCCCCCAGCTTCTTTATTTTTAAAAACACATGGATGTAGTTATGGGAAACTAGTGCCTATAATAATATTGGTTTAGCAGCCATCATTTGATGTACAATGTTTTCCTGGTTATTTTGTTTATTGACTGTTTTCAGGCAATAAACATAAGCCCCAAGAAGATAAGGAGTTTGTCTATTTTGGTCACAGCTGCATCCCCAGCCTCTAGAGCAGTGCCTGACACATAGTAGGAGGTCAAAAGATATTTGTGGAATGAAAGAATTATATTTCTCTTAGGTATTCTTTCAGGTGGATATATAAATTGAAGAGTTAAAAAATGCACTGTTATATTTTATTACAGAAGCAGTGTGAAAAGTAAAAAGTAAAGAAATTACAGGGGCATTGGCTAGTATTACAGATATGATGTAGTATATTTCACCACTGGGGGGAAAACTGCTGCTTTTCTCCTGTGATGTACTGTTTCTGAATATCCCAAAATGGCTTGGTAATAAAACTCTGCAATTGGATTTTACTACTAAGTGATAAATCAAAGCTATTCTTTGGAAATGTTATGGCCTAATTTCTCAAAGGAACTTAAAAAGTTTCCCAATTGGACAAGGCTATGTACAAACACATTTAAATCATCACCATCTATGGCCACTGAGCCTTGGATTCCAAGCTTACTACAGCATCAACACTCTAACTGCTCTATGGGGCTGAAGAAAATGTTGCAGTAATATAAAGTAACGTGAAGTTAAAACAAATATCCTAAATCTTTGTGCAATGGCTAAGTGATACTAATTTCAGCAAAATGACTGCAAGATTCCAGAGGTGGTCTATATGAATTCTAGGATCTCCCCTAGATCTGGAGTTCTATGGTTCTGCAGCATATTTTGCAAAGAAAGAGACTGGCAGAGAATCCTTTGAATCAAAGAGTTTTAGTGATAGAAGACACTTCAGAGGTCATGGAGCCCAGGCCTGGCTTTAGAATCTTATTTTAGCGGCATTTCTTCTTTCCTATGTGCATTTTCTCCTTCTTAAAATATTAGTTTCTATGGAAGCATGCAGTCTTCACTGTAAGACATAAGAACCACCTGGAGATTTTTGTAGGCTAGAATCCTTGCAAAAATCCAAATGGATTTTGTTTATTATATCATCGCTTCTTCATTCCAAGAGCTGAGAAACCAGGCAGCTGTGTATCTAGTACCACTGTCCCCTCTGATTGCTTCATTTTTCCAAAAACTACTTCAGTGGGTGGACCAGTTGTACAAGTTTTTGAATTTCAAACTTCCCAGGCTGCAGGGGTTCCAGGGAAGGGACCAGCAGAAATGAAGCTGGGGCTCATAAAGCATTGGGTAGGGGGTAAAAGGGAAGATGGAGGAGATGGGGGATGTTGCCCCTAACTCACAGAGGAAAATAGATATTTATAGTCATTAGAAACCTAGAAAATCTCTTTCTTTACAAAAAAGCATGTGAGACAAAGAATGTTCTATTTCAGTGGTTCTCCTGAATACCTGGCTTCGTCTTAGTATCACCTGAGGGAGTTTTTACCAGACCAATTGTATCACAAGCTCTGGGGGTGGGACCCAGGCATGGATAGTTTTTAAAGTGTCCCATGTGCTTCTAATTTGCAGCCAATGATAAGAACAACTGGTCTGTTACAAAAACAAAAAAGAATCCTATCACGAGAAAAGTTATCAGTACAAGATATTTTCATGTGCTTTTCAACTGTACAAAATCATGGAGAGGCTTAAGACCATCTAAAAAAATTGTCTGCCTATCCTGAAAAGGTTTTTAGTCCTATAAGAGTCATGCTGCTGGAGGACTATGGTCTGGTGAGCTAGGAGAGGAACCCTGGGACAGAGGCACCCCACACCTTTCCAGAAATCCCAAAAGGCAAGATAACCAAGGAAGAGTTTTACCTACATTGTCTTCAACTTTTCCAAGGATTAGGGAAAAAACATTCTTAATTTTCTTTTCCTCCACAACAAAAATTTATCAGGTGCTTATTATGGGCTTGGTATTGGCAGGGAGAAGATAGAAAAGTTCAATGAAAATGAGGGGCTTGTCCTATGTTTATTCATGATTCTGTCAAGATGGTGCTCTAGAAAAGTGACATGAGAATAATTTTGGAACTTTTTCAAGTGAGATACTCCTATAATATAAATCAGCCACTTTCACAGAGGTTGTTGCCTCTTTAGAACAGTAAGGGATTCACTTCCTCAATAACTTGCTCAGCCTGCTATTACAGTGGAATTGACCAGTATTACAGATATGACGAAAGTGTATCACCAACACTGAGGCAGCCATGAAATGATCGAAGCGGACTGAGCAGACATTTCCACACTGAGTACACTGTAACGGAAGACATTGACTGTTAACCTCATGAAGTAAATCAATCATCACACCTTGAAGAAATCAGGCCAGGCCTAATGAGGATCAGATGGTAGGCTTCACCTGCCTTTACACATTCCAGCCATCTCTCCTATTCTCTCTGTATGCTTAGTTTACTTGGAAACCTTTGAAAATAAGTAAATTTTCTTCAAACAGATGGGTAAAGAATTAAAGACATGCTATTGGGAGAAATAACAAGAAAGAGGGGAGCAAAGAATAAATTTCCTTTTGCGTTTTCTTTGAGGTAGACACATCACAGCACAGATTTAGAAAGAAAAATCACTAAGAAGGTTTTTCTCTATATAATACATCTGATACAATTATCTCCCCAGCTTTGGAACAGAAATCATTGTTCCCAGCAGCAGCATCTCTAAGCAAAACATACTTAATTTTTTCCTGGGAGGGGAAAGGGCTAAATAGGAGCAGCAGTCACTTTAGACCAAGACAGGGACAAAGCTCCCTATCACTATAGGTCCTCTGCCCACATGCCCTTCTATTTCTGTTTTCCCTGTAATTCTCCCAGGATGGGAATGCCCAATGATGTCTGCCCTATTTCTGGAGAGAGAAAAGATAGAGCTGCAGAAACTGCTTGATTCTTCTCTATCATTCCAAATGTTTCAAGTCAGAACCTGAATCTTGAAAGAAAAAGGAAATCTTTAAAAACAGCTTCAACCATTTACCGTGCTCACAAACAAATATCCGGTTACCAGACTCAAATAGTTTTTCCACTTCAAATAATGAAGGATAATAAAATAAACGAAGAAATGTTTAAAAACTTAGATGACACTAAACTTCATTGCTACTTGCTCCTGGGGAGTGTTATTGCTAATTTAGTAAACCAAAGGAATATAAGCAATGATTAATGAAGATTTTAAGGCTCACTGCAAAGGAAGACCCAAAAACTTGGTTGCTGGGTTTTTTTCCCCTCCAAGTCAGCATTTTCCATTCATCTTCTATTTAAGAGTTTTAAAAAATCATTCATTTGTCCATTCATTCATTTCACAGATATTCACTCGATGAATCGTTGTGTCAGGTACGAAAGGAGAAGAAAGATATGCTCATAGGGAATTATGAAAATAAATATGGTAGGTGTTGTGTGGACCAAACCATTCAGGAAAATTAGTAAAGCTGCTTTTCAGCATCTTTAAAATTATTTTCATTTTTAAAATTCGGCTTTATTTGGTGATAAAATGTATAATTGTTTAGTTTTTTTCTATTCATTCAGATAGCAACAGAAATGCATTAAATTATTGCAATAGCCCTTCCTATACACCCTGGCATTCTCCTTCCTATTCCATTCAATTACATCTTCCATTTGCATGTTAACATCAATTACTAATCACTTCGAATTGTCCTATGTAAGCACAGGGCCCTGCACCTACATTTTTACAACTAAGTGACTTTTGTGGGAAAGAGATGGGAAATTACTCCCATCTCTTAGTCATCTTCCTCTTCCTCTGGAGGGACAGGAATGAAAGAGTGTGAGCATCCAGGAAAGGCTTCTTCCAGCCTCCAGGACCACTTTTTTCCTCCCACCTAGCTTTTCTCCCCATTGCCATCAGGGATCTCGTGGAGGACCACCAGATGGCTCTCCATGGCCCCATATGGCTCCATTTCCCTAAAAAGGGCACTCAAGAACATAAAAATGCTGCTACATACTTTTATTGCAGCCCCTTCTCATTTTCTTCCATCTGTCTTCCATATGGTTTCTGCAGCTCTATTAGCTCTTGCACACAACAGGCCTTTTATAATGAGGGCTGCCATCTATCCCAACCAGCATAAAGAACTAAAATTCACCTCCGCCAGGGACAAGGGGTCTCAATGCCTTTAAAGATTGGATTTATTTAGTATTCAAACTAGAACAAATATTCATTTTTCCTCAATTTGCAAAAGAAACTTATTTTATATTCATTATATTTCTTTTCATTTTATCAACAAATTTTCTGTTTTGTTTTCTCCAGTGTACTTCAAGTTTTGAGGAGGTAAATGTGACTTCCACTTAGGCGTCCCTATTAGGCACACATCAGTTACTCTCCAGAGTTGACTTTTTTTTTCCCCCAAGAAATTCTCCTTTGATTGGAGGAAAAGGCTTTACCATTTTTTTTTTTTCCCTCAAACTTACCCACAGAAATCTGAAGTTTCACATGTGTCCTCCTCAACCTTTTAAGGAAATGAGCGGGAAGCAGGTGAGACCTGCCCTGACTGGCCCCCTCCCGCCTTGCTTTGGGTGCCATGAGGGCCAAGTCACCGAGCCCTGCTTCTCATTGCGCTGCCGGAGCACGTGGCTGAAGGAGCACATTTGATCCTAAGGTTCAAGATAAATTGAGAAGGAAGAGGAACTGAACGTGACTAGGCACCAAGTATGTATGTAGCCATTTCCCAACAGCAGGCAACTCTGGGTATCCGTAACAGTCGTGTGGGTGATTTTTCATTCCCCATGTTAAATAGTTGGAACAGGTTAATGAGCACCTGAGCCATTTCTCTCAGAGGCAAAAGGAAAACAAAGTAGTGACAATTAGAAAGTAAAAAAGAACCCAACTTGGGCCTAGTATTGGCTTTAATCATTTCTACACTTATTAATATCAAGTCTTTAAAATAGGATTGTGTTGTTATTAAAAAAAAGAAGGGAGCATACAATCTCCCCAAACCTCTGTCGTCATTTACAAGTGTCCTTTCCATGACAGACAACTTGCCTGTAATCTAGCCCAAACCACCTGTGTAAAGCAGGCTGGTAATCAACACATGGGCAATTATGCCCAGGTCCAGGATGATTAGATCTGATGAAATAGAACATGGGAATAGTGTTTGGATGCACAAAATATTAATCTGTAGGCATACAAAAACAACTCAAGTACCACGAGAATAGGCTTTTTCTTTTGGCTTATTGTTTCATGTATGCATATAGATGAGGAGTGATATTTTTCCCCAACATATGCAAAATTAGGTATTTATTTGACTTTTCAGATCCATACAATAACACTACTGTGGGATGCATGATTGGGTCATTTTGCTACTTTTTTTTTTTTTTACCCGTTTACATATTCCCCACATCCTTGTTTCTCTTAATGCCCTTTTTAATGCAACACAGACCTAGACATAATTACATTCAGACAGAACTACCAGAAGGCAAGGAAACTCCTGCTCCTACCTAAGCTGTCATTTCACAACCCTCCTGCATGCTAAAAACCTAAGGGGTTACCCTGACCCAATACAACATATAAATACAATTACCTTTTATTGCTGTAATCAATGTACTGCAAACTGTGGGCATCACAGGTACTGTGATGGCAACAAAAACTGCTGTTTTAGTCAGGGGATCAAGCTGCAGAATTCACGCTACAGCCAGAGGCCTATTCAATGGGAAAACTGCTCCAGGCTGGAACGAATTACAAATTCTAGTTTAGAGAGCAAGTAAGCTGCAAAAAAGGAGGTAGGGGTAAGTCATTTTGTAAATGGAGTAGTTAGTGTCTCCGAAAGTGCATGGGTGAAAAAGCTAAATAGGTATTTTGCACGCAGATTAAATCAAAAAGGACCAGAAGACCGATCAATAAGGCTTCAGGGAATTACAGTTTCTGGTCTGAAAAGCTATGCGTATCAGAGGCTACACACCAGGGCTTGCCCTGAGCAGGCAGTTTGTAAGCCACTTGGAAAAAGGCAGAAGTTGCTGCTAAGCATGTAGCTGCTGAGTAGTTTCATTAATTGTTGACATTTCAGCAGGGAGGCAACTCCCCCAGCTCAGCACTTCCTACATGCCAGGTAAACCCTTCCTAACCTCCTACCCCTTGTATTTCTTCACATTGAACACTGGAATATTGAACGTTGGCCTCCTGCCAACTGCCTTTAGGTGAGATTGGGTAAAAATTGCCAAGGAAACAAGACCTGCCTTCATATCATTTTCTTTGTACAGCTACTTCCCAGCAGCTGCTTGGGATCTGCATGTGTCCACTTACTGGATTAGAACAAAACAACTCAAGGCAAAAGAGGAGGCACACAAAGCATGTGCTATTTCGACACACCCTGGTTTGGGCTAAGAGTGGGAGCCTTGCCTCTAAAGACACTGTCAAGGGCACCAGCAGCTGTGAGTCTGGACACAGGAGACACCCCTGCCTTACCTGTTTCTTTGTCCTGGACTTCTTCCAGGTGCAAGTCATTCAAAAGGTGCTCCAAAATCTTCTCCGGGGTCCCAGACACAACCACGTATCTGTCAGAGAGCAGAGAGTCCACTGAGTCATCCTCGGTGGAAGACTGCGATCGGCTGCTCCATTCATCCTCCTCATCCTCCTCATCGATGTATTTGAAATAAGGCACATCGAAGGTAGGCAAGGGCAGCGCTCGGTCCGAGAGCGCCACGGAATCCTTCCTCTCTAAATGAGGGTCGAAGACCCTCAGCCGGGAGCTGCCCATTGTGAGCAGTTAATAACAAAGGCATCCCCTAAATGCTAAAAGATCCTGCCATCCCAATCCTTTCTATGGGAACCGAGTCCATCTAGCAGCTCAGAGCTCTGCAGTCAGCTTGAAAGCTCGCTCGCAGGAGAGGCGGAGAGAGAGGGAGGGAGGGAGGGAGGGAAGAGGAGGCAGAGAGCAAGTGAGATGGAGCAAGAGGAGGGAAGGCAGGCGGGGAAAAGGAATCGGGAGCGCGTGCCTCTGTGGGCTGCAGGGAGAGAACTCTCACCTCCAATCACTTTCTGCACTCCCAGATGTGGGGGCCGGGCCCCAGCACTGCACTTTCTTCAGCACCAGGACACTCTGGTCTTGCTCTTTAACCTGAACAGTTGACACTTCATCATCTTGCTTTAATTTTGGATGGTCATGATGGACGGAAGAGGGAAAAAGGGAGAGAAAATTAAAAAGGAAAGAAAAGAGCCAACTAAAGCTCCATTCTCGAGTTACTTTAAAGATTCAGAATAAATTAGGAGTCTGGTCAAGCACCTCCCTCTGTGGTACAGTTTCCAGCCTCAAATTCTATAGAAACATAAAGCATTAGAGAGGCATAAATACTTTAAAGGACATAGAAAAAAGGGGGGAATCCAGAGAGTCCATTTTTAAAACAAATTGAACAATTAGAGAATCCAAAGTTCAGAGTTTCTAAAAGCACAAAATATTAATTGGTTGTATACTATCTTCCCTTTTACTTAGTTAATGCTTATTTTAAAGAGCCAAATGCTCTATTAAAATTGGAAAATTATATAAAACATATTTGAATATTAAAACAATGAGCAAGTCATATTATGTAGTTGTAGTTGATAAACATAAGCATTTACATCACAGCCTTACTTTAAAAGGTGGGCAAACTAACTATCCATTCAATCATTCAGTTCAATAATTTCTTTTCAGCCTTGAGGTAGCCTTCAAATTCATCATGTACTCGTTTTGCCAGAATACAAGCATAAATGGATCTCTAGCTAGAACCTCATCGAGGCTGAAATTCGGATGTCATGGGTGAGTGCACTGTCTTTCTTCATCCCGGTTCCTTTTTAAAAAGGAGAGGAGGCTGAACAATCATTCATTTCTGCACATGCAGCTCCCACAGCCCAGAGCGAGTGTGGCCAGCTGACTTGGCGCTGTCAGAGAGGAGGGCTCCCTGCTTACCCAGCAGTGTGGCCTCAGCCTCCCAGTGATGAGCATTTCCAGAGCATTTAGTGTAGTAAGTGTAGGCTAGCCCAGGGAAAAAGAACTGTAAGTGCACATGAGAAAATCTAGCTGCTATGTTTCTGATGATTTGCACACAGATTTAAAGCCAGAAAAGTTGATAGCAAGTAGGCGTCACTTTAGAAAATAATGTAACTTCTTTAAAAGGGAAAACATGTCCTGGATTTCTACAATGTTTCCATTACTGACTGAAAATCCCACCTATAATCAGGTAAAAATGTAAGAGAGAGGATGTTTTTCTACCAGTGATTAAAAGTACCATATCCATTATGCCTTATTAATCAGTTCCATCGACCTACCAGGGATGTCAATATAGTTTGTTGGCCTTTCAGAAGGATTGGAAAGCACTAATCTTGCCATAATTGCCAAGCAAATCAGTGATAAAATTGTGATTTCATCTCCTGGTGTCTTGATTCCTAAGACAATGTAGCCCCCCTGTCATTGGCATCCCCCAGGATCTTTCTTAAAAACAAAAAATACTGGTCATTCTAAACAGCAAAATAATTTTAGGATCATGCTTCTAAAATCTTTCAGTGGCAAATAATTTTACTATGTAAAACTGGCATATTACATTTCAGCAATGTAAGACATGCAGTTACTGTGGCAATTAATGTTGGGTAGTCATTGTTAAGCTCCCCAAGGACGTCACTGTGACTCCTGTATCATGAATACCAATGTGTAATTGCTATCTTTCATTTCTCCAAAGGGGTCCTTTTGTTATCCATGTGGCTGAAGGGAAGTAAGGTGGCTGGAGAGGGGGGAACGTGTTAACAACAACAACAAAAAGCAGGCTGAGGGTCTGGGATACTGAGACACACAGGGGCAGACTGAAATAATTCAGTAAACAGCAGATAGAAAAGGACAAAAATCTTTCCCTGGGATCCTCTAATAGTAAGCCAATACTCATTTTATACGAGCCTGCTGTCATTCCGAAGTACATTTTACATTCTACGTGCACATGATATATGGCATTATTAACTTCCACAGGCCATGCACATACATATGGATGGGAAGGGCTTCTCCACTGTCTGTGTAGCTAATATGTATTACACGGCTGTGCAGAGAGCGGCCACACTCTGCTGGGCAGGGGAATAGCTGAATCATATTGATGCTCTATCAATAGCATCTCATGTCATAGTGATAGTTTCCATTTTGCAAACCTGGTTAAAAATGAAGAAGAGAAAAGGCAGAAAAATCAATGTATAAAGGAAGATGGAAGTTATCTAAAATTGCCATAAAAACATAAGAGCCCTATCCATTCTATCTGGTTTTCAAGGTTAAATAAATGCCTCTCGACTCACACACCCTTAACTAATCACTCTTCCTGAAAAAGCGCAGAAGTGCCATGGTCGAGGGTCTGTGTATAACACTTTATTCTGGTATTTGTTTGGTTAAGAATAAAAGTATTCAGAGGACTAAGTCTGCAAAATATGTTCAATAGTACATGAAGTCCAAGTAAAGCATTCAAACACTTAATTTTCAATTATTCATTCACCAAAAGTGAGGCCCTCCTTTGGGAAAGGCATTGTGCTGGTTACCCAGTAGAAAGCAAAGATGAAAAGACAAACACCCTACTCTTAAGGGACAAGTTAATAGGCTCCAAAACAACTTATGTGTAACTTGGTGAATACCAAGAGACAATGCAAAAGTAGGATCTATGGGTCTGGAGAGCCAAAGAGGACTCTGGGTGTCTGAGAGAATGAGGATGCCATTGAATGGGCCAGAAATGGTGGAAAGTGGAACTGGTTCTGGTGAGGTTGAAGAATCTGAGGTTAGATAGTTGGTGAGACACCCTGTGGTAGATGTTTAGCAGGCAGATAGAAAAAAGAAAACTAGACCTCTGGAGAAAGGTCAAAGATAGAGATAACTTTGTGAATTAAGTTTTGGAAGTGGTTGAAATTGTTAAGGGGGGGGCAGGAGAGAAAGAGGACCATCAAGATGGAGATAAAGGAAAGAAAAATACAGAAGGAGGAAGAGGTGGGAGAGAGAGAGAGAGAGGGAGAGAGAGAGAGAGAGAGAGAAAGGGAATCAGAGACATGTGGAAAAGCTACTTGTGGAGATTATGAAGAAGCAAAACCAACATAAGCCAGAAGAAGAACCAGAGAGCACTGTATCAGAAAATCCAAGGAGAAAGCCTGTCTGATGCTGTAAAGTTTGCAAAGATGATAAATCTAAGTAAAAGTGATGACTAGAGCATTTCCCACCCACAAGAGGCAGGAAGAGGAGTGCAGCCACAAAGTGTTTGAGTATGAGCGAATGAGGAGGAAGCACAGAGCCAGGGAAGGCCACTTCCTGTGAACTTCATGACAAAGCAAAGGAGTCAGCATGAAAAGGCCGCATGGCTGGGGGAAGGTACCCCAGAGTGGGTGAGGGTGTTGAGAAGAGCTGACAGGACTGGAAACACTAGTGGAGGGGCTAGGCTAGGAAAGGAATGAGAATTTTTCCTTTCAGAAAGGTTCAAGGGAGAGAAGATGGGTAGAGATATGGGGAAAAAATTAAAGTAGGGAATAAGGAAGCTGAGGCAGATCATGTTAGATGACCTCTGTCTTCTTGGCTTAGAGACCACCTTCTGGAAAGAGGGGATAAGTAGAGATGGGCGCCTGAAGAGAATATATTTTTGGAAAAGTGGTCTCAGGGGGTGCAACCAGGGATAAGCAAGATGTGAAAGGACTGCCAGGTAGCATGGTGGACTACTATGGCTAGAAAACACACATTTCCAGTTTTATGACTTTCTCCTGAAGTGTTTAGAAACCCAAGAGGGAACAAGGTCCATTCAGGATAAGGGTCTGGCAAAGGGGGAAAGAACAGAAGGTAATGAAGGGAAGGGTTTTTTGGGAGGAGGGGCAGTCAGCACATCATGGAAAAAGCTCAGCACCATGTGGTGTCTGTCTGGTTAGGGAAACAAGGGAGCCAAGAAAGGGGCTGATAAACTGGGGAAACATGGTGGGTGAGGACAACTCCCCACATGAGCTAAGAGAGCAGGCTGGGTGATAGAGGAGGAAGCAAGAAGAGAAGGCTTTGACCAAGATAGCAAATATCTGAGTGTTGAGAGTGAAAAAGAGAAAAGCAGCCCCTGGCATTTAGGAGCTGGCCTGGTGCTATCAACTAGACCATGGCATTCTCCTGCTGAACATGGACCATTTCATGGAACATTTACATGAGGTAAAGCCACTCTGCAATCACAGTGGAGCAAGACCAAAAAAAGAAAAAAAAAAAAGAAAAAGGAAAAAACCACTCTGTACTCATGTCTGAACACATACAAAATATGAACACTGTCCATACCACAAAAAGACCATACGTGCTCCTGTCCTGGCTAATATGAGAGATTACTGCTTCTCTACCAATTACAGCTTTAGTCTTGCTCTAGTCTTCCTTCCTTCTAGATAAGGATTATTAAGATGCCCAGTCATACAGTTACCCTGCTTCCTGACAGATTTCAATGCTTCCTTAAGCCCCTCTCCAAATCACCTAATACAAACCGAAGTCCTGTAATAAGTCCTTTCTAATACCCTCCTATTGAGACGCCTCACGGCCCCCAAGTGTGAAACCTCCCTTACTGCGACGAGGAACAAACCCACCTTGTTCAGCTAAAAGTGGGTTTCTGGTAGTCTTCCATTATCGTCATCAACTTTTATACTTCTAAATCAAACTTGTCATCTTTTTCTTTCATTTATTCATGTGAAAGATGTACTTATTTTGGGGTGAAAATAGCTACAGAGTAATAAAAATGTTGATTTTTTAAAAAAAAGTAAGGTAAAGAACTGCTGCTCACAGTTTAGCATGTGTTGACTTAGGCTGCCCAGAACCAAGTTTCTGACTGTATTTATATTTTTACATATCATGAACACTAACTAAGCAGGAAAAAGTGATTACTAAGGGTTTCCCAGGACTGCTGGAATTATCACAAGTTCTTGCTTGATTTTCCATTATCAGAGATAATGGAAAATATTCCTCTTCCAAGTACTCACAGAAAGCAGCCCCTGGCATTTTCCAGGCATCATGTCCCTGCTGCTCTATGGAAATTCATTCTTCTTAGGGTTCCTAACTGGGGGCTCATGGATAGACTTTAGAGGTATAGAAATCCCTCTGGAAGTACATACTTTTTAAGTGTGTGAGCTAATTTTTTTTTTTAGGGAGAGACTAAGAACTTGAAATGGTAAAAACACTACATAGGAGGGAACTCATATTTATCGCCTCCTCCAGGGAACCTTCTTTGTCAAGTTTCCTGCCACTAACTCCCTCCATCCCAATGAGGTGCCCGCAGAGAACTAGGTGGTCAGTTGTGACATCTGTCACCTGGCCTCTGGTCTTCTGCTCCCTCTTTGTCTTTTCCACTGAGGGCAGGGACTATGCCTGTTGCTTTTTTAAGATTTATTTTTATTCACTTTATTTACTAGCGCCCCACCCCCACCCCCATGGTTCTCTCTTCTGTCTGTTCATTGTTTTCTCGCCTTCTCCAGGAGGCACCAGGAATAGAACCGGGAACTTCTCACACAAGAGGCAAGTGCCCAACAGCTTGAGCCACATCCACTCCCGTGGGCTGCGGGGTGTGATGGTTTGTGGCATCTGCTTGTTGCGGTCTGGGTGGACTCTAGTTCGTTGCTGCGGGAGGCAGTGTCTAGCTTGTCTTGTTTTTTTATGAGGCATTGGGACCCGAACCCGGGACCTACCTTGTGGAAGGCAGGTGCCCAAGGGGTTGAGCCTCATCCACTTCCAAGGGACTATGCCTTCTGTTTTTCTTCCTTAACACACAGCTCAGGGCCTGACACCTAGTATTCACTTGATGGATTTATTGAACACACAAATTAATGAGCAAGCAAGAGAATGAGTGAGCGAATTATCTTTAAAAGGCAGAATGCTATCTCGCGTGGCTCAAACATCACTCTTACTGTGAGGCTTCCTTTACTTTCTCCTCTCAGTCATTTTTCTAGTACAGTGCTTATCGTAGGATAAAATTGTATCCTAATTAATTGTTATAATTATTTATTCCATCTGTCTGAATTCTATTAAACTAAGCTCCCTAAAGCCAGAGGCCATGTCACTAACACAACACTAAGAAGGCATACGCCAAATGGTATTGTCCATCAGACTACAGCCCATGAAAACCCAGGGGAGGGCACAAACAGGACAAACTACAGGCTAAATTGTGCACTGGGCAAGATGGATCTTTTGTTCCCTCTAATCTCCCCTTCCTGTTCCATTCTGCTCCAACCAGCATCCTCAACACTTCTCATATGGTCCACACCTCCACAAGGGTGGTGTGGGGAACACCAGAGAAGTTTTCAGCCAGAAAAACAGGACAAGTCTCCCTGCTTGACACCCATGGCATTTAAGAAGTCATACAAGGAACTCAAGTGCCAATGTTGATTTCTCTCAGGTCTGTGAACAAAGTAACTGAAGATGTTAATTCATAGAAATGCATTTATAGCTAAATAGATTGTTTTGCCTCCTTTTATCTCACAACCTTCTTATTCTCTTATTCACCCCCACGAAGTTCACTTCAAGAATTGCCTCATCCGGGAAACTCCCCCTGACCTCCAGTCTGATCTGTTTGACTCTTCTCTGTGACCACTTCAAGGCATTACATGTATCCTTCTTAGCC
The DNA here is from genome assembly GCA_029593785.1 of Cabassous unicinctus. Lineage (NCBI taxonomy): Eukaryota > Metazoa > Chordata > Mammalia > Cingulata > Chlamyphoridae > Cabassous > Cabassous unicinctus. The sequence goes on along the minus strand of JAQZBX010004473.1, from coordinate 34,973 downwards.
CACTGAGGAGATATCTACAGATATACTTTTCTGTCTCCCTTCTAAACTATAAGCTCACTTGAGGGCAGGCATCATATCTTCTTCAACTTTGAATTCCCAATCATCAACCAGCTCCTGTCACATCACAGATACTCAATGAACACTTACTGAATGCTTAAATGAACAAAAGAATGAATGGATGATACTGCATTTTAAGGTGGAGGTACAGAGAGGAACATCTTAAGTTCCAAAGAATACATTTCTAATGGTGAAATCGGATGGGGCTTAAAAAGGGGAAATTTTGCTGAGAGTTGCTCTTCCTTAGGAGGGTCATCAAACTATTCTGTTGGCAGATGAGAATGGCCTGCCATATTCTGCATTTTGATCATCAACTTAGATAAAGCACTCCATAGGTATGATTGAATTGAAAAGAATAAGGCAAGGGGTTATAAATCAGGTCGAAAAGATCTTTCATTCAGGATCTTGGGTTAAGGGTGGTTCATATGAAAAGCACATGTGAGATCACCTGGGAATTGGCCAATATCTAAGGTAATACATAATTATTTTGTGTACTATAAAGCATCATGTAAATATTAGTTACTGAACTATTAAAATTGAAAGTAATTTTAACCCATAGTGTTAGAAGTACCACAACTCAAGAACTAAGGAGATGGTATTGCCATCTGCAACAAACAGATGGCCAGCAATGGGCAACAAGTGAAATAAGCCATGACCAAGCAGATAAATCTATAATAATAACTAACGTTTATTGAGGGTTGACCACACATCAGGCAAAGCTAAGAGCTGAACATCCATTATCTTATCTCATCAACAAAACAGCCCTGTGAGCTAATACTACTAAAATCTCTATTTTACAGGTAAGGAGACCAAAGCACAGAGAGAGAAAGTAACCTGACCAAAAAAAATAAAATAAAATAAAATTAGAATGAGAATGTGGTAAAGCTGAGATTGAAGTCAGACTGGCTCAACTCCAGTGCTCCTAACCAGGACCACTGATGTTCCCTAAAGATGGCCAACAATATATATTACACACTCCAACTCTCAAAGGGCATCTGATTTACCCTGGTGCTGATATCCAAAGCAGGCCAATCTGATCAGTGGGTCAGGCAACAGGTATATCTAGAGAATGATGAAGCTCAAAACCCTTATGCCAGTGTTGAGTTCTAGCTGTCCTTTCCAGTCTGGGAAAGCCACTAAGGGACAGGATTCTAGGATAAGGAGAGGTTTGACAAGGGCTGAGCATGATGGTGGGACCACAGCTAAACCAATTCAGATCAGGGCAGAGCTCATGACACACAAAAGGGAAACTGAAGAGCTGACAGGAACTGAGGCAGAAGCCATGTCAGGACTAGTGGTAAACATGGTAGACCTAGAGAGGGGGCTGTGTGTCTGTGGGCAACTATGCCCATGAGATGTGGGCACCCAGAGACATGCCAGTTAAGGCTGGAGGAGGTGGGGCTTCCAATGGACAAGCTGCCTTTGACAGGATGGGCTCAAGAACTGGACAGACACTAAATGGCATACTTTAAATTGTTAATTTTATATTATGTGAATGTCACCTAAAAAAAAAAAAGAACTGGGCAGAAATGAGACTGTGGACACAGGGATTTGCTGACCCTTGTACAATGGGTCCTGCACTAAAGACCAGTTTAGGTAGCTGGAGAAAAGATCAGGAGAATGAGATGGAAGGACGTTATTTCAATTTTCTGAGCCACTCTGCCTTGTTGGAGAGGGAGATATAGAGTCACCCTATTTTGTTCCAGAAAGAGGGCCTTCCATTAGTGGGTGGTGAGATGAAGCCGACTGCGGTTCAATTTAAGGAAGTGACAACAGAGCCTGTCAATGATATTCTAGAACAAATGAAGCTAGTTATTCATCGAGAGTGGGGCCTAACAGCCTTTCCAACACTAAGATTCTGCAACATTCAGCTGTCTTGAGTCCGCTCTTCTCACAGAAGCCCAAAGATGTTGGCTCTCCTAAATAGGAAAAATGCACATGATTTAACAGTTGGGTATCTCTTCCCGTCTTGCACTATAGAAACTGACACACAACTCAGCAAACCAAGCCACCAATGCCCGCATCTATTCCTTTCCTGTAAATGTGGTTACAGCAGAATTGGAATATTTATCTTGAAAAGAAAATCTCCTCTGACCTAAAACAATTTTGCCTGAGAATAAAATTCACAGCATTTGCTGACAATGGCCCTCATGCTTCTTTCTTCTCATGGGGAAAAAAGTAAACAGATCTTAAAAAAAAAAAAAAAAAGATCAAAAGAATATTGCTGGGTGGCAAGATAGAACTGATTAAGAGAGTGCACTAAGGGAAAGATTAAATAAGCAGATGCGTGTCAAGGTGAGTGGTTTGGAGTCACTGGGCTGCAATGCATTGGCCTGACAAATATATCTTTGTACAGGCTACTCTGACAGAGGAGCAGAAGGACAGTATTTAAATAACAATGATTTATTCTTTTTTTTATCCCTCACATGTCTTAAGATTAACAATTCAAATTAGAGCCTAAATGGTATTAGAAGGATTCAGAATCCCAAAACTTACAAAATTTAGGTAAAGCTTGACCTTTCACAGGTGTGGAAGTAAACATAAACGGTTATGGAACTCAACCAAACTCCCACAGAAAACCACTAAACATAACTGGATAGAAAACGTCTATTTGCTAGAGAAGAACTGTATTAAATCGTATTCCTTCTAATAATTATCATATTAAACAAGTTGTCTAAGAATCCTAAAACTAGGGAAAGACTAGGAATTTGATCCTGGGACCAACTTCAGTTAGTAAACAATAGAACAGAAAGAGATGGAAATAGTCTGTAATATCTTGAAATGTAAAGTCAATGTCTTTTCATTATAAGTATATTTAAATAGAGCATATTAGCTTGATGGATCAGATCAGATTTTGGCAGAATAGAGAAGCATACTTAGCCAGGGTTTTGAAAGTACTGAATGAAGGGACCACTGGCAGAAGGGTGGATAGGTTTGAGGAGAACTAACCCGAAATAGTGAGATAACCTAAGACTAGCAGCCCTGGGCTTGAAGGCAGAAAGGGAGAAGTGAGGGAGTGTTGGCTCCAGGTGGGAACTGCAGTTACGGAAGGGCAGGGGCAGAGGGAAAGCGGTCACTGCCAGAGGAAGTGGTCGGAAGCAGGAAGGAAAACCCTGACGCCTCTGCCCTCCTGCCCATACCTCCCACTGGCCAAGTCCCATTTGGAGCTGGAGGGCAGGAGATCCCAGGGCTTCAGGTACAGCGGTTTGGACATCCTGCCTAACTGCACAGAGCAGAGCTGAGAATGGAGGAGTGGATGCAAATGGAGACAACCCGGCACAGTTCACATTCCGTAGATTCCAGAGACTCTTGTGACAACTTATCACAAATTTAGACTCCACCACACAGGGCCATATAGCCCATCTTCCTGCTGCCAGAAAAATAATTTGAAAATCTAAAACCTTTAGAACAGGGTGTGTTAGCATTTCCCTACCTGACTCAATCCAATTCCTGCACGCTTTCTTGCCTCAACACTTTTTCTTGTCTAATACCTACATCAGTTCACGGCAACTCAGGCTCCTACAGCTTGCTCCCCACTCCCCCTTCCCGTGAGAACTTTGAGAGCAGCTGTTCCATCACATGGGTGTGAACTGTTTTCATTGTAAGAGTTTAAAATTTTATTACATCTTTCCCAGCAATTCATCTAGTTCCCAACATTAAAATTCTTGGGTGATGATGACCAGATTTGGGGGTGGGGATGGAAGGTAAAAAAGGGAGGAGAAAAGGCCAGGCCAGTTCCACGCTGATATTAGCTCCAGCAGAACAGGGGCTTGGTCCGTTTGGATCTGTGCAAGGAGTCTAGTAGTGGGCACAGCTCATCTGCAGCAGGAATGGAGCTTGATTCTGCTTCTGGAGTCTTTTTGAGACACTTCTCACCCAGGGAGATCCCTGTCCTCAGAGACCGACTGAGTTCACAGCTGCAATGGAGGCATCAAACTGTACTGAGAGGGCAGGGGCGATGGGGTGTGCCCTCTCAGAGTCAAATCCTGGCAACCACTTCATAGCTGTGTACCAGGGGAAAGATACATGTAACATTGTCAACTACCAGGATCACTGGATAGAAGGCATCACCAGAAAAATGAGACCATTCTACTCCTCTGGAGATTTTTGAGCACAAAAAAGATACTGTATGCAAAAGGTCTAGCATAGCTCCCAACACCAGTGACTAGATAAATCTAGTTTGTTTAACAATCCATATGCCTTATCATCTCCCTTCCACCAGATCCCGTGGCAGCAGTGAGGTCCATCTCTCTCTATTTCATGGGTAATAGCAGTAAAAAAATTAAACTCAATGAATGGCAGCCCTTCAAGGAATGTATGACAAATCAAACTGAACTATATCCATCAAGTGAAGAAAGACCTGCCTAGGTTCTCGTCCTAGACTTGACACTTACTAGCTGGGTGGTTTTGACCAAGTTGCTCAATCTCTCTGAGCATCAGTTCTCTTGCCTACTTAATAGGATAATACCTACCTTAGAGAGAGTTTTGAGTGGCCAATACAGAGAAAGCCCTCAGTAAGTGGATGCAGAAAAACATACAAAATATATTGTCACTGTATGACATCTAAGAATATTAACACCAACGTGTTACAGAATTGGATTTATATCAAGGCCTTGCTGTAATGTTGCTCATAATGTGTGTGTGCAAAGATCATCCATATTTAAAGAAGCACACACAAATAATGTAACATCAGCGTTTTTCAGCTGAATTAGAAACTGCTCCTGATGGGGCTGAAAGCACCACTAAGTGCCAGAGGGCATCCCGGGAGGTCATTACAGAGCTCTTGGACCTGGAGAAAAGAAGGCACAAGAGCCCTTCTGCCAGAGGAGGCCTGGGCATGATGACCTGGGTAATTATCATGTGAGTGCAGGTTGTTTCTCTCTGGTACTCACCTCACTCAACCCCAAATCTCACTCACCAAGAAGCCATATATCCCTAGAGACCAAAAACTAACAAGAGGGAAGACAATGAAGTTCAGTTGTCTCTGACTCTAAAATTTTTTTAATCAAATTTCAAGGGTCTGTTAATACTTTATGAACCTTTAGTCTACAAGTGGGGTTACTCTTTACTGTTTTTTCACAAATCTATTTCTTTGTGTTTTTTACAAAAACAGGGCGGGAGGCGGTGGACGTGGGGCTAGAAGTGGGCAGTGACACGGTCTGTCTCCAGTAGGTTGCCCAGGACGCTGTGGGGTGTGGTGTCGATCTTCTGGGCCAGCTCGCCACGCTCCATGGTGCGCAGGTACAGGTAGCAGTTGAGCAGCTCCCTGTTGAGAACCTTTTATTGCCATCATGGTTAAAGTATAAACAGGATGAAAAAAAAAGCAGCAACAAGGCATGATGTCAGTCATCGTCTGTCATTGCTTCCTGCCACTCCCCTGTTCCAGATACGGTGGTCATTTTATTCCCCTAAGACTCGTGAGTTACATAACCTTGTCCTGGTTAGCAGGCCCAGAGAGACTGTGAGAAGTTTCCGATGAGCTAGGAGATCATCCAGACTCTCTGAACCACTTGGCACGTGCTTGCTACAGACCCTGCCTCTTCACTCACACCTGAGCTTCCCTGGACTCTAGAAGCCTAGGTCAAAGGGCCCCTGAGGGCACGGCATTGTGCGCACACCTGATCCATAGAGGCCTATTTGAAGGTCATTCCGAAGAAATGAGGTTGCCTCCGAAAATCTAAATTAAATTACATCCTTAAGCACTGGGGAAAAATTGTCAACTACCAGGATCACTGGATAGAAACTTCCTGGCTGTCAATACATTGAATGCGTGAGTTCGGTCACTCTGCAGCATCCATGTTCCTTCTATTTGTACAATATGTTCAATGCAGACTCAGTCCCATGGGGATTTGCTAAACGGCGATGACTTGGAAAACTGTATTCCTTAGTGCTGGGAATAGCACCTATTTCTACCTCTCTTTATTGGTATATTTTGGTGGCCCTCAAAATACAATACATATTATATCTGAGATTTAAAAAGTTAAAAAAAAACAAAAAACCCTGAAATCTTGCTACCTAGGGTTTACAGAAATGACAAAGATGAATGTTACACAGAAATATCTTCCAGTCTCTGAGAATTCTCAAATCAATTCAAATATGTGCGTGTGTTTGTGTGTGAGTGTAATGCACGTGCGAAATTTTTCTGAAGAGAAAATGGCAATACAGACACTTTTCACAAGCAGCCCAAAGATGGATGAAAAGCTAAGCTAAATTTATGACTAGGACAAAGTCTCTACATTCTAGTTGCAGATATACTTGTCATCTGGGGTTTGAATAATTCACAGCAGCAGTTTTATAGAAGCCTTTTAAACTGATGATAATATGGGTTTTTTAAGTAGCGCTCCTTAGCTAGCCTGGGCTGATTCCTATCACTTTGGCTTCTCTTGGATTCCTCCTAGACCCGAGGATCTGAAATTCAGTTGTGTTTGGGAATGCCTCCTGATTCAGTAAGACTCAGAAGTTATACTCTGAAATTATTTGAAAACGCTAGCTCTTAAATCTGAACAGACTCAGCCGAAGTGTTCTTCAAATTTAAAAGGAATTAATGAAAGTTTAATGCAAGAACTTAGAAATTGGGAGGGCTTCAAGTCAAGAAACTCTGTCACTCTTTCCACATATCTTTTGTGTGTATGCAAATTGTGCTTGCACGTGTGTGTCTGCATGTGTGCATGCGGATATGCTTGTGTGTATGTGACTTCAGAGAGGGCAGAGCAGTAATAAAAAGGGCAGCCTCAGTACTTATGCAAGTTATGGAATGAAAAATTCCTAGTTACTGTGGCAACTGCTAGATCACATGGCATGGGAGCAAGGAGATACAAAGCATCTTAAGTAAACACTCTTGTTTGTTCATGTTTTGTACAGTTCCTGGTGTTTTTAGAGAGGCATGCCTTTATTCTCTCCTGTAGCCATCTCAAAAACTTCATTTCACTGTTTGAAATGAGATGGGAGAAAGGCAGTGTGTTACACTAGGCACACTGTACAGTTACGGAAATTTGGTATTAAAGTTAGTTTAAGATACTTTAAAACACAATGAGTTATTGCTAAAACTGCTTGAGAGACTAACAAACAAACAAACAAAAACTCCAAACAAGCCAGAAGGTAAAACGGAAGGAAGATGGTTAAAATAAGACAAAAATAATTTTGATTGCTTAGTAGTAGATTCCGCCCTCCTCCACCCCACCCCACCCCTTACTGGGCTGGGGAATAGGTGTGGAGGGAAGAGAAGAATGGACTTTAAAGAAACCAGCGTTCTTAAGAGATAGTAAAGGCAAAAAATGTTCTCTTTTCCTGAATGTTAATGTGCCAAAGAGGATCAAAATCCTCACATACAAAACTGCCCAAGTAAGTTCCTTGCTCCATAAATTGTGACTCATTAAACTCTGAAAGTTGGTGTCCACTTTTTATCAAGTATGAATTCTTCCAAAGGCTTGTCTACAGTTACAACTGACTACCGGCAATGAACCTCCCTGTCTTTTCTGCTTGTCATTTCCATGATAGAACCTTTAAATTAAAACTTTACCTCTCCAGTGAACTGGAACTCTGGAGATGGCACAACTTTGGATTTTCACATACTTGGTTTGAATGCCTGAATTTGTGGAACACTTTAAAGCACTCACAACTGCCTTCACTATGGGATTCGGTTCAACAAACATTGATTGAAAGCCTACTGCTAGACATTGGGGATGAGAGTTCATGTAAAACATAGGTGCTGCTCTCAAAGAGTAAATTCTTTATGAGAGAGATAGACATGTAAGTGATACAAATTTGCATTTTTTAAAAGCAGCGGTTTTAGTTAAAGAATCTAGACAGCATAATTAGGCCACTTTCTTGGTATTTCCAAGGGTGCAAGGCAGTAAGAGCTAGCATTTTTTCAGTTTGTCATGATTTGGTAATTCCAGATATCTGTGCTCCTTAGGACATTCTGAACTTAGAAAAACAATTCCAAATATTTGATGACTTGACTTGAAATATGACTTCAACACCCTGATAGCAGGGACACTTCTAGATGGATATGCTACATCAGCAATCTTTCACATATCAATGCAATCTCATAAAGAATACATTTTTAGTTGTTCTATCCAAGGAGTATTTCTAGAACATAAAAGAACAAAATGATTCTTGACACTGATGGAAATATTCAATCAGAGTAAATAATGACTACTCAAAGCTTCCTTACATCACTTGGTGTCCACTATAAAAGGAGGCAACATTTTCCCAGAGAGTTCAACATTTAAAAGTATGGATGTCACTGTATTATGGGAGTCTTCAAATTAAAGAAGGTTATAAGCATGAAATTTTAGAGCTAGAAAAAAACCTTAAATTTCTAATCTCCTAATTTTAGAGATGACAAACCTGAAGCTCAGAAAGGTAAAGTGACTCACTAAATCTCTTTACTCAACATATTTAATTTGGGAGGAAGTTTGTTAGCAGAGGTTAATTCCTTCAGAATAAAATGGATTTTTAAAATTCTAATAACAAAATAGCACATTAACTGAAGAAAAATTATTTGCATGATAGCTAATCAAGAAATCTTACTTGTACATTACAAAAATAACTTCCAGCTGTATTAAGGACCTGAGGTAAGCATGTAACTCTCCAAGAAATAGAAGACAATAAAGTTGAGTATCTAGTCACAGATTGGGGATGACTCTAATTTAAAGGTAATTTTTCTAAATGAATCAACAGTTTTACTCATCTATGTATAAAAAGCCAACTAAATGATTAAGAAACAAACTGGAAAAACAGTATGCAACAAATATAACAAGTTTTGTATCCTTAATATAGAGAGAGTATCAAAATCAATAAGAAAAATTCCAATGGAAAAATGGGCAAAGGAGGTGACAGGATTGTTTACAGAAGAAATATAAATGGATTAATATACAACTGATCAAATATTCAGTCTCACTAGTAAATAAATGTAAATTTGAACACGATATTACTCCGCCCTCCCTGCCTTAACCTGACAAAGATATTTATTTTCCCTGCTAAAAGTCATAATACTCATTGAGGGTGAAGGTGGGGATGATGACCTGTCAAAACAAGTACTTGCATGGAGAGCTGATATACGTGAAAACTGGCATAAGTTTTACGGAAGGTAGTTAAGCAAAAACATAACAGAGATTAACACAGTTCATAAGTTCATATCTGTAATTAGTAATTACTATTAAGAATTTATCTTAAGAAATATAAACTTAGATAAATATTTTTGTACAGAGATGTACATGACAGATCATTTATAATAGCAAAATTTTTGATAACTTATTTGGCCCAAAATGAAAGAATGGTTATATAATGTAAGCTATGAAAACACAAGGAAAGCCTCATGATGTGTATCGTGTGTGTGTGTGTGTGTGTATAGTGGCTAGTTATCATTAAATTTTTCCTTTCTTCCTTGTAGCTTTCTATTATTTCTTAATTCTCTACAGAAGGCATGTATTGCTTTTACAATTAGTAAAACAATTTTAAACAATGGAAAAAACCATTAACAGAAATATGCTATGAATTCCAGCAAGTTGCCTGACACCTTGTTCTCAACTTTTAAACACTTATAAACCTCTTCAATAACGAAGCTTGTTTTCAAAAACAAATTCACAGTAAAACAGATGAAGGACTATATATAATATTCTAAAATTAAAAAAAAAATATATATATATATATAGCTAGAAAATGGGGGGCAGGGAATGGTAAACTCCAATAATATGTAACTTTCTTTAGATTTGAGATTTTTGAGCTTGGCCAATTGGGATGTGTGCCCTGACCTGGTCATAACCTAGGAAGTACAAACGGTGATATTTAATTTAGCAAATGCCTCACAGTAATGTGAGGAAACAATTTTCTGGAAACAACTCCCTTATTCAAAGTGTACCCTTCTCCTTTCTGGAAGTCCTTCCCAGCCCTCTCTTCTGTCTGCTTATTGCCCTTCTTCTTTACTCTCTTGTCTTTGTTTTCTCATCCTTCCTCCCCCCTCCCCCCCCCAATGGTGGGTGCCTTTGGGGCTCAAATTACATCTTGCTTAGTTCTGTCTATTCTATTTCATGTGATGTCTAGTTCATAGGTGCTCAACAAATGCTTTTCTCAATGAACGAAGACAAGAACAATTTAATCTTAGCCAGATCTTTAAAAAAAAACAACCTGCTCTATATATGAAAAGAAGGTTATACTGACATTAGCAGTTACTTAGGCTCTCAACAAAGTCATCTTTAAGTGCTGTGGCTGAATGACCACCGCAAGTGGCAGCAAGCTAAATAACTATTTGACAGTCTCTGGTCCTCATCTAGTGATTCATTTTAATCATCTCTATGAGCTCCAGCATGAGAATCCTAGGTAAGCTGCTAATGGTGGAGAAACTACGTGCCTGAACGTGTTGAGGGATAACGGTCTCTGTCTCAAAGACCTCAGGGCTACTAGATTAGTGACCATTGGTTACAATTCTGGTTATTCTGGGTCTTCCACAGGCGAATGCCAATGCCAGGTGCTACCCAACTCTGGTTTTCTTCCTGGGGTCCCCCAAACAGAGGATGTCTGTAGACTGCCATCCTCCTTTATCACCCAGGAGGAAAGGACACCATTCCTGGCTTCTCCTTTCTGGACTCAAGCAGTCTCAAAACTGAGGTTTGGGCCACAGTGGGACCAGCAAGACACCCCTGTAGCCAGATATGGAACGTAAAGGTAGAAGTCAGAGCTACCGTTCCTGGCATTCTAGTCCTACACGTCTCCCAGTGATCTGCACATGCACCCTTCCGTCACTTAGATGCAAACTGGCAAACCACAGAGGGTGGGGCAGAAAGGTGCAAACAGCTGCAGATGTTGCATATGCCTAGAGCCACTCTGATCTTTATTAATAAGGATCTTTCCAGGGCGTGGTGAATGCTTCTCAGGTCCGTGCAGATCTCCTCCACAGGCCAAGATTATGAATAATACTGAAGGGCAGGAATCTGAGATTTACTAACTTGGAACGGAAATGGGATCTCCTTAAAATTAAGAAAAGGTCAGATCTGATTGTCAAATTACAATGGAAACGGCATTTAATCGTTCAACAAGTCATGAAACATTTCTGTCCACAAGTATTCATGTATATTCCTTAAAAGATAATGGGAATAAAATTGGCTCTCCTTCATTTTGTTCCAGTGTTTCTTTTCTAGAATTTTAAGGGTTTGTCCAAATTCTGCCTCATCCAGGCTCAAAATCTTCCCTTCACTGCCACCTCACTGGCTTCTGCCTTCCTCACAAACGTGTAAGTATAAATCAGTACCACTTTGGGCCATGTGTGCTCCTTCCATCCGCCATTTTATATCCGGTAGTTTTACTCACTTAAGTCTTTTTAAATTCCTCTCATACATATTATTAGAGGAGACAGTGCAATCTCTATGGCTTCAATTACCCTGTCCTTTCATGGGTTTTTATAATTTTATCTGATTACTGTTCTAATACTGAGATAATGCTTAGATCTGTGCTTCCCTATTGGTGTTTAATGAGAAACACCAAATGATCCCATTTATTTTTTTGCTGGCAAAACTGTTGTGTTTTGGGGGCTTGCTATGTTAATTTTCTGACGGGGTAATTGTGAATGAGAGGGGAGAAGCAGTTTTATTGGGGCAAGTGTCATTTCAGGTTAGCCTCACAAAATATAACCGTGAGAACACAGGGATAAAAGCACTAAGACAGAATTACAACTTCTCCTAACACACCTAAAGATCTCCAACTATTACTATTTTTATTCATACATTTCTGCTTCTGACCTACAGAGGCCAAAAGCTATCAACTTTACAAGAAGACTATTATCAACAGAAATATTTTAATGTTTTCTCGTGATTAACAAATTTCTAACAGAACTGTTCACATAGTGTTCTTTGCCCCTTTTACAAGAACATTTTATAACACCTTTATATTTAACTCTTTAAGGTCCTATTAAGCAGGTGTCAGTTTTTGAATGAAGTTTTTTCTTACCCGAAAGATCAAGGCACATGATGTCTAAACTTCTTTCCACTGTCTGCTCTCAAAGCAAATCTCCAGGCCACTCAGACTGATTGTGAAAAATAACGCATCATCACAATCCACCAACTTGTAATAACAGTAAAGTTTCTGAGCAGAAAGAAAGTGATGGCACCAACTCTAAAATTCAGTTTGGGATTCTATTTTGCATTGCACCACTTGGGAATCATTAAAATATTAATTCACAAGGATTTCAAAATGCAACTTTTTCTACCTCTATAAATCCTAGCCGTGCTAGATCAGGAAAGGTTAAAGAATTCTCCCTACAAAGTATCACTGCCTCCCTTGTCCCCTTTGTGACAGGGCCAAAATTTTACCTTAACACCTTCCACCTCCACCCCTGCCAGGTCTCTAAGGTATGTTCCTATGAATCATCAGGTTTTCATAGGCTCCTTACAAATCCCTGCCCCAAGCCACTTCCTGTCACCCTAAATGTCTTATTATCACCTTTATACTCTCCCACCATGTGTTTCTTAGATCTTGAGGAGCCCCTAATCTTTTATTCTGACTCACCTCTACTCAATCATGCCCAGCTATTCCTGGAACCTGAACAAAGGAGATATTTACAAGAGTTTGTTAAAATTGTTGAGCCTAGTTCGCTTAATTATGTACAAATGTACAGTAAATAAACATACATGCCCTGTCTTATTTCTCCTTTTTTTCTCCTAATATAGAAGGGAAATATTGGAAAAAAGAAAAAAAATGACAAAAAACTTAATCCAGGTAAACCTAACTGGCTTCTGCATTGACTTCTTAAGACCAAAACAAAAGGTCCTTTTTGCTTTAGAAAGGGAATAGATGATTTTTTTAATTAGACAAATTTTTATGTAAGGACAAATATGAATATGGTCATATTTTTAAATAAAATAAGGGTATTTAATATGATTTATTAGAAAAATATGTACTGTACACTTGCCCACAGTCTGTTATGTTCTGTTATGATATTTTCAGCAATCTTCTATTTTTGCTATCTTAAAACAACATTTACGGCAGTTGGATGGCAGATGGACTTTTTTCCTTCCTCCTACTTCCCACTGCAAGAGGAAACAAGGTTCTTTGCATCCTACAAGGAAACTCTGTAAAAATTCCTTATCTTAATCTTTATCAACTGGAGCATCTAAATCACTTAGAAATCACCAAACTTTGGCTGAATCAATGAGGCAAATATCATATATCAGAATAAGTTGCGTTAAAGTGAACACCATAAAATGAAATGCATGGTGTGTATATAAAAAACGTATTCATATTACACACGTACTCAAAATCCATTTCTACAAAAAAGGACTAAAAGCCATCTTTTTAAAGGAAAATAATGCAGTAGTGTATTTTAAGGTAAAGCTATAAATAATTAGAACTGAGCTTTAATTGGCGTTCTATCTTCACTGTAGCTGAAGTCTCTGAACTTGAGCTCTGCACATCAAATCCTTAATGTTCAAGCTGGTCACCGCTTCATGTAAGAGTGAGAGGCTGCCAGGGAAGGACGGGGGTCGGGGGGGGGGTAGTTCTGAAGGGAGTGAGCCTGACCCATGCTTCTCCTGCAAATCCATTCCCACACTGCAGCCAGAGGAATCTTAAAAATTCAAATCTAATCATCTTTCTCTCTCTTGCTTAAATTCCTCACAAGAGCTTGATATTCCTCTTCGGATAAAACACACAAGTTTGGGCTAAGTCTGCCAGGCCCTGAATCTTCAGGCTCCTGTGCCTCTCCCGTCTCACCCCTGCCTCTCCCCCTGCTTTAATGCACGGGCCACTTTGTTCTCCTTCTAGAGCTCACCACCCCCTCCTGGTATCGGCCCCTCCTCCTCCTCCTCCTCCTCCCCTCTGCCTGGAATGCCCATCCATCCTCACTTCTCCTAGTAGTTGCTCTGATCCTCCTCATTCCATCTCTTCTCAGGGAACTGAGCATGTCTCCCTCGATAAGCCAAGGTCCCTGTTAAGAGCTTCCTTAGCACCCTACATAACACCGTTCAGGTGTTTGGATTTCTTGTAGTGTTTGCTTCATGAGAGCCGTGGCGTATCAGGGCAGTGCCCAGGGAACCTCAGGGCTGCCATGACTTGGTATCTGTGTTTCCTTCCTCCTTGGTATCTCTTAATGTTTTCTCTAGTTCTCCAAGCCTTGGCCATTCAAGGTTATCATGAAGGATTGTCCATCTATCTGTACATCTTGACCCTAGGTTTTTTGTCCTAATGGCATCCATTATAAATCCCAATAAAACCGAAGATATCTACTGTTAACCCATCAAACAACAGTATATAAGAAATTAACTAGTGTTATATTAATGCAGATCAGGTTTTGATGGGGGTGGAGAAGAAAAGAGCATGATTAGGTCACCAGGGCTCTAGAGTGAGGCAAACCACTGAGAAGGGCAAAAGTCAAAGAAAAATAATCTAGTTTTCCTTATCTCACTTAAATGGCTTACCAAACGTACTGAAGATGATATGGCTATGTATTTTAATTTTACAAGAATAAGAACCTAATAAGCCTAGGGAATGGCATCCATACAACAGAAAAGAAAAAATCCATTGATAACATGAGTTTGGTAAATCCAACTTACTGAACCAGTATCGATTTTCTTAATTGGTCATTCTTAGATAAACTTGAATATTTACAGAAAAATAAACAAATAGCATACTGACAAATTCCTCTCTCTTTAAAAATGCTGAAATTACTTTTTAAAACAGTTGGGACTTGCAGTGGGCTTCTTGTGAGAACCTAAAAATACAGCTAATGAGCAGATGGCTCCACCAGACAGCATGAGTGCATCACTGGCTCCCTGGCAGCCGAGGTGCCATTTTTCTGGAGGAAAAAAACCCAGAATATGAAGAGCACACAGAATGAACCAAACTTGTAAACCTGGCTCTTGAATACATGAGAAGAACATGGTTTGCTGCCATTGTGAAATGTGTTTAACAGACCTATTTCCCTCTCTCTAAACACCTGTGAAATTATTTAGACCCTGTGTTAAATGCTGTCTTGCATGGTTACTCGTTTTCCTTGTGTAAATTCTTTCCCCAGCTAGCTTGTAAACTTCTTGGAGGCAAGAACCATCTTCTACCACTTTTACTCTTGTGGCCAAATTAATCCTGATTAAAAACTGACTGAAACAATTCACTCAAGGAAGCCTAATTCATATGAAAAGGTACTTTAGTACCAAACCAACACAAAGTCAGGATTTTATTAAAAAAAGAAAAGCATGGTATGATCATGGTGATTTCTCAGTTGATAGGTGGACAAATTTAATGTATTATGTATTGCCTATAACATCTGAATTCTGGCTTTCAATATTATGCAATTATGTTATAAAATTCTATTTGTTTAAGTAGTTTCTTGGTTAAGTGAAATTACTGGTAAACTTCAAATAATGCCAAATGGCCTTTAACTTGATGTAAACATGTCGATGCAAAGTGTGAGTTTGAATTCAGAATGATAAAACCACCTTTCCTCTTAGTAATTCATATTGAGTAAAAAGAAGACATTTAACACTTTCATTTAACAACATTTGTTTGGTCTTTTTGTAAACAAATTAATAGACCAAATGAAAGTTGGGAAAAGATAGAGAGCAACTTTTAATGTGTAAAATAAGAGTTACAGTAGCCAGATCACTCCAAACCACTTCTTCCCTAGTAATCCTTGAACAGCTAGCCCTTTGACGGAGGCAGAATTCCAGGATGAGGCTGCAGGAAACAGGGAAAAGGAAATTCCGGTCGAGGTTGAGTGATAGCGACCCTACCCTGAAAGCAGAATTGAATGCCAAGATTCAATTCCAAAACGTGCAAAATCCCCTTCCCACCCATATTTCATGAGTGTATTAGAAAAGGGGAAGGAAGTAGGGTGGCTCCCCAGACGTAACAAAAGAAATGACCAAAGAAAGCGGGTGGGAAGTGAGAGGGATGCAGACAGGGTCCCTCGGGAAAGTACTGCTGAACAGTTTTCACAGGCATTTTATAGATCTTTATTTCTGCAAGTTGGATTTTAGGAAGTCAGTTTAGGAGCTATTGTTGTTTCTGTTCTACAATGTAATACACCGCAAAGCATGGTCCTACCATGCTTTTTTCAGGAAAAACAGACTTTCAGTTTTCTGTTAAATACTGTCATTGCATTCCAGAAAATAGGCCTCACATCTGGGCAGATACCATAGTGCAACTATTTCACTGTAACTAAAACATGAAGTGTTTATACGCGTCTTAGATCTAAGTTGGGATTCAAATGAAGTAAGGACCTTAGCATTCCCTCTTTTTTCCCTCCCCCACCCTCCCTTCAATACAGAATCATTCTACCTCTTTCCTCCAGGGCTGCCCTTCTAGTCTATTCCCTCCCCCTCAGGACTGTCATGATTCTTGCCATTTTGGTTTCCCATTCACCACTCCAGTGGTGACAGCTGAGAGAAGATGTGCTCCTGAGGCAGACTCGGGTCCACTAGTAGCTCAGCCATGCTCACCCAGGCATCGGCCTCAGCTTTCTCATCTGTCAGAATGAAACAGTATCATCTACCTCACATAAAGGGCCCCCTCATCGTCCTTTTTGATGAAAACTAACAAACAAAACCAAATCATCATTAGCTCCTCATTAGATCTAGAATGAAGTAAAACTTCTCAGCCTCCGAAATTCTCCTTAGTCTGGTCCCAAACTTATTTCTCACAAAATCTTCCTCCTCTTGTCTCCTTGTCACCATCTCCTCCCCAACCCCGACTCCTGGTACTCTGGTGACAGCAAAAGGCTTAGGACTTCCCCAAAACGTCTTGTATCTTGATGTCTCTGTGTACTTTCTGATGCTACTCTTCCCACTAGGAATGTTTTTCTTCCATTTTGAATTATTTAAATCCAATCCATAATCTGCTTTAAGGTCAAGGTCAAACTCTACCTTCATCATAAGAAATAATCCTGTTCCCCCAGGTATAAATTCTTCTAACACCTCTGGATCTCTCTTGGGATTCTCATCACCCTGTATCTCAGTTATTTCTGTCAATGTCTTTTCTACATAATTGGACTATACTCTGAGGGTAGGAGCTACCCATAGTTATTCCAGATCCTCTACAACAATCAGCTTCAATAAAAGTTTATGGAATGAATGAATCATGGAAGGTCTTCTAGAATAAGAGTGGAATAGCACCAATGCAGACTATATAGATTAAGAGAGCATGCTTAAAATCAGGGTCAGTTCTGGAGAAAGCACACAAATCACTACAACAAATGCCAAAGCTTTGGCCCAAATAAGCCCAGTTCCTTTGGGAGCTACCAGATATTCTCTTGGATCAAGGTATTTTGAAAGGAGCTGGCCTGAAAGAAAAGTTTATGTAGTCCCCATTCTATTAGTCAGAACCCCTTCTAACAATTTGCTAGTGAGATAAACACTGTGTGCCCTGGTACATGTTGTGGGCACCTAAAACACAGCAGGGAATAAAGCAAGGTAAATTTGTAGGTTTTTGGCCAAGGTAACAAACCATTCCAGTGAAAAACAAAACATTTCTTATGTCAACCACTGTCCAAAGAAACCTTGACAAAAATTCAAAATTGCTTAAAATAAAATAGCACACACATTCCCCCATTGAGCAGTCTTCAAATTCTGCCAATTTTACCTGCTAAATGCCTCTCAACATCTGTCCCTTTCTTTCTTCCCCGTAGTCATCACCCAGGTGCAAGCTTACATCTCTCACCTGACTCCCTCTAACAGCTTTCTAAGGGTTCCTTCCAAAATGCTTCTCTCTCTTTCCCACTCAATTTTTCCTCTAAACCAATGCCAGAAAAATCTCAGGAAGTCCACATGTGATTATGCCATTTCCCTTCTTTGATGGCTCACCTTTGTCAGAAACACAAGTCTGAACTCCTTAGTGTGGCTTACCAGATCTTTCACTACGAATTCTAGCCTTCCTTCCAGTCTACCCCTTTTCTTCCCCATGAATCACCCCATTTTCTAGTTAAATGTCTTCCTCTTAGGTCCTCTGCCTGAAATGCTCTCCCCTGTGCCTCTCTTCTCTATAACCATTACTCATCTTTCAAGGCCAAGCTCAAAAGTCCCTAATTGGTAACACATACCCCTTCCTCTATTGATCAAATCATAGAATTGAGACTAAGCAAATGCAATGTCTGGAGAGTATATTTAGTGGCTAAATGTAAACTCCACCATTATAACGCTTAGAAGAAATAAAGTCCTCATATATGAATTTTTGGCACTTAGGAATAAGTGTTGGTTAATTTTGCCTATAGCTATTCAAAAGAAACTAGAAAAGCCAAGTGCTTCCTGACAAACTTGAGATAATTATAGATTTAACTTTTTAATTTCAGAAACACCTTGCCAAAAGCACAGAGTGAGGTTTTTGTCTGATTGCATGATTTTATAATTATGGCATTCACCAGTTTAAGAAATATTAGAAATGCCTATTCAGAAAGCTCTAATCCTCTTCAATTTGTAATAACATGTACCAACAACAGCTTTATTTGAACAAATTCATGTTTTTCTCTATACAGTAGCACCTCAAGATAAAACTTTCTCATTTTGGTACGTACATATAAAATGACATGTGGTACTTTAGAACCAGAAAAAAAAAAAAAAAGGCTCAATAGGCAACTTGGATGCTAACTCAAATTTTAAACTACTTAACTAGTTTTGGCCCAGGAATGGGAAATGAGGTGGATGAAGCATTTAAAATCAGAAAAGAAAGGAACTCTATGTAACTCCAGGGTTGGGTCATTATTATTGTAATAAGAAGAGGAAACCACAGACCTAGGCTTACAGAAAGTAAACTACAGTTTCCTCTGTGTTATAACTGAGCTTCCATGTACACTGAAAAGAAAGCAAGGGCAGGAATAATGAAAACACTGCATCTGTCTCAGGAACATTGTGAACTTAATGTGCAACCCCAAGGTACCAATATATTAAATGCTTAAGACAAAATATTAAAATAATGTCAGATGATATTTATTCTTAATAAATTGATTGTAAAAAGTATAGGCACCTAGCATCAAATATTTCATTTTGGAGCACATGCCCATATCAATATAAGCTCATCCTGCCAAAAGGAGATCACTGAATAGCTGAGTTTATATTGAAGACATCTCTAAGGAAGAAGGCTCCTGAAAAGTCAGCTTTCCTTACTTTAAGTTTCACAGGAAAATCTACATGGAAACATAATTCCAATGATCATTTACACACCATCTTTCCTCTAAGAAGCACAAACATTTTGGAGCTGTTAATGCATCTGTCTTTATAATATTGATATAGGAAGTAACCGGCAGCGCCGCGCCGCTGGCTATGGCCATACCACCGTCAACGCGCCCGATCTCGTCTCATCTCGGAAGCTAAGCAGGGTCGGGCCTGGTTACTACGTGGATGGGAGACCGCCTGGGAATACCGGCTGCTCTAGGCTTTTGCCAGCCTCTGCTCCGGCGCGCTCTCTCCCTCTCTCCCTGGCTCTCTCCTCTTTTGGC
>JAQZBX010004473.1:0-15399 GCA_029593785.1 Cabassous unicinctus | reverse complement strand
ACTAGATGTAATTCTTTATAATATTCTGGATTGGACTAAATATAAGATAAAGGCAATACAGGTATCTTTTTAAGAAACATAAAGTTATTTGTGGCCTAAGTCTGATGATTTCTAGTCATAGTGATGAAGTTGTACCCTACCGTTTGTACTATTTTGAAAGATCTTGCCCTAATTCAAGTTGTTACTGGTTCATTGAATGTAATATGCATTCAATTGTAAGATACGTAGTTCATTATAAGAATCACTAGGAAAGAAAAATGCTCACAAACAATGAGACATTTTCACATTATCAGTTGTTAAGACTCATCCCGATTTTAGAGATGTTAAAGAGTGGAGGAAATGGGCATCTTTGAAGCAACAAACTATGGCATATGAAAACTATTGCTCATCTAATTAAAAGTGAATCTAAAGAAATATTGTTTTGAGAAATTTACACCATACTCTTATCCTAAGGAACTGCAGTGGTTAGGAGTCAGTCTTCGAATTAGTCAACCTTCACTGCGCTTTGAGCAACTCGAGCAAGCCCCGGAACTTTTCAATAGCGCACAGCAAGAGAAGGCTCCTGCGACCTCCAGCCACACGGAAAGTCAATCGTCACCCCTGAAATTACGAGGCTTTGAAGCTGTTTGATTATTTCCCCCTGGAGACACCAATTGTTACATCTGGATGTCTCACTGCTAGAGATGTGTCCTGTCATTCAACTGAGCCGCGTGCCATCCTCCAACATCTCACCTCCTCTCCTGCTAGGTGAAGCCCTGTCATTTGTATTGACGGGCTTGCAGCAGAAACAACATGAAGCAACTTTTTCCCCCTCTGAAAGGGTTGGAAATAAAATTACAAGGGAAAATTAAACTCAGAGAAAGACATGTTTATAAGTCCTGAGTAATTTCTCCCTTCATGAGCAATCCTGGGTAGTTCAGCACTGAGAGTGAAATCTTACAAACAACAAAAAATAAACGGACAACAATGTGTAGCAAAAGAAAGTGGTCCCATTGTCTTGCCAGCGTGACGGCAGCATTCGCAGTTCTAAGGCTCAATCTGAATAACTGCTTTCAGAAGAAATGGGCAGAGTGTCCCTTTCCTCCAATTTTAACTACATCCAAACAATATAACTCTTGTTGGAACACAAGCTTTCATAAGACACTGGGAAAACTCCCTTCTGACCCTCCCACTTAGTAAGACCATCTATAATCTGTTCTTCTGTTCTTACCTAATTGTAGCTATTTAGGATGCATTCGTTTGGCAACTAGATTAACACCATACTATACACAACAGTACATCAGAATTTTCTTTCAAAATTCATATTCTCCAAATATCTGATAGGGCAAAACTTCCAAAGTCAAACTTGAAAGCCATCAAATCAGGATCATAAATAGAGATGCATTCATCTTTGCTTAAGTGTGTACTTCTATTTCTAAGAGTTCTCTTATAAATCCATTGTCATAAACCATTGGCTTAGAGCAACTGTCATTTTTACTAGAGAGGATGCTTTAGAAAAGCAAAAAACTTTAAGAATTTAAAACAAAAGATTTCCCTCAAACATACAGCCAGGCAGACACATTTTCCACCCCTTCAAACCTGCCTCCCCAACGGGAAAAGGGCTTACGTGCTCAGACTTCTCTTGCTCTTTTTTGTCCGTCTGCAAAAACTGACAGTTTTCTCTTGCTAGCTTCTGGACCAGTTCGATTCGTCCGATATCATCTCTCTCCTGCAGCTTGCACATCACCCCTGCCTTAAGAGTTGGAGAAAAAGCGAAGATATACTTAAATCCACAGTCCCAGGACATGACACCACTGCAAAGTTCACCTTAGAATAAGTTCATCTTTTCCTCGCCTGGATTAAATCATGGTCTTGATAAACTGTTTTGCTTTTCCAAAATTGAGATTATATTATTTTAATCTAGGAATGCCGCACCAAAAGACTTATAAGGCAGCAATCATTTATCAGTCAGCTTTTAAGACTGAAGAGCAGAGCAAACTAAATCATTTGCCACTAAGTGTGTGCCTGATATGCCACTATTTGTTTGTTCCTGACAGCCTGTTTCCTGTTACATAAGCAAAGCCTAGCAAGAGGTTAAAAACTCATGGGAAAGTTAGCCAGGAACTACTCTGGCAAAAAGGGTGAAGTGATACAGAGCCCTAAAAATAACAGTGGAGACCCTCCTAATTCTTTAACTCCACCACGTCATTCCACATACAAATTCCATTTTCTTTTTCACAACTGGAAAATTACTATGCGGCACTAGTAAAATATTCCAAATATGCATAAGATATAGTGAAATAGTTTATTAAAAATAAGACATTGGAAAAAAAGCTGAATATTTCATTCATCAGGGCTTGAAAATGATCCAGAAAGCATTTTTTAAATTAAGCCAAAGCACCTTAATAATATTACGAGGGAGGAAATTAATTAATAATACGAGGAAGTGGATTTTAGGATATTGGATTAGAGTAAGATATGTTCAATCTAACACACAAATTATGATGTGTTTCTGCTCAAATTCTTTCCAGGAGGGTTCACACTGACATACCAGGACATGAGCTAATAAAGAAATCTGATTTCACTTGGCAGGAGTAGTTAAAACTGTGGAATCTTTGTTTTACCCAATACAACTCACAGAGTTCAAATGTTCTATAGCAACATGACCAAATATGAGGAAGGCTCAGCAAGTACCAAAGCTTCATAGCCTTGACAGTTTGTGCTAAAGATACCCAAGTTGTTGAGTGGGCGTTAGAGAAATGGCAACACCCATGCAAAGCAATGACTAAATCTTTATTCCCAAGGGCAGTGACATCTCCTTATCGACCAGTTTCTCCGTAAGTCAGGAAGAAAACAAACAAAAAGTCCTTGAAGTCGCCCATATCACAGACTCCTCAAGGACAGCAAGTGTAATTCCTGTACCAAAGTCAGTTTATGACATCCCTCACAAGCGGTCCTCCAGCTGTTTTTAAAGTTTCCTTCGGCAGGGATCTCAGTCTATCTTAAGAGGGAGCACTAAAATTGTTAGAAAGTCCCTTATCACAGTAGATAAAACTCCAAAACCATTTAACTTCAAACCCCAAGGTCTAGTTTTGCCTTTTAAAGCAACTGAAATTAGGCCTGTTCCTTTTCAATATGACAACCTTTCAAATATTTAAGTACCAATATTGATCATAGCCTCCTTTCAGTATTTCCAAGATATATATATTCTGTTTCTTCAATTACATCATTCATTCATTCATTCATTCATTCAACAGATTTTTTCTGAGCAAGCACTATGTCCCAAGGCCTATTTTAGGTTCTGGGGATATAGTGGTGAACAATCACAGCAAAAACAAAGTCCCTGGTGACATGGAACTTACATTCAATAGGGAACGTAGATTACATAACATATAGATTTGAAATATCAGGTGGCAATATTGTGATAAGAAGGAAAATTAAGCAGGGTGAGGGAGAGAGAAATGATTGGAGGTACTAATAAGACAGGATTTTTAGGCAAGGATTCTCTAGTAAGAAGTCCTTTGAGTAGAGACTTGAAGTGAGGAAGAGGTGATGTGGCTATTCAGAGGAAGAGTGCTGTAGGCAGAGGAACAGCGAGCACGAGTGCCTGAGGTTTGGCCATGCTTGGCACATTTAAGGAAAAGCAAAGAGGACAGCATGGCTGGAGGACAGCTGGCCAGGAAGAGACTGGCCGGACTGGTGACAGAGGTGATGGGACCAGATGACGGCGTTTCCCTACTGGCTCTCTAAGGACTTTGGATTTTTATTCTGAGAGAGATGGGAATCATCTGTGAGGTTTTGGCCTTGTCTGACTTACATTTTAACAAAGTAAGTCTGACTTCTGGGTTGAGAAAACACTGTTGGGCAGGGGGCAGTAGTTAGGAGACTGGTCTCTAGATGAGATGGCAGTAGCTTGGAAGTGGTGGTGGCAAAGATGATGAGAAGTGGTTAGAGCCTGGATGCATTTCAAAGAGAGAACCAGCAGCAACTAAGGTATTTGGCTTGAGCAACTGGAAGGATGGAGTTGCTAGATACTGAGAGCAGGAAGATGGGAGGAGAAGGTTTGAGAAGGAAGATGCCTACTAGACGTCCAGGCACAGGTGCTGGGTTTGCAGTCTGAAGGTTTGGGGGAGGGGTCCAGGCTGGAGATATGAATTTGGGAGTCATCACTGTGTAGATGGTATTAAAATTCAGAGAAACGAGTAAGATTACCAATGAATCAAGGTAATTGCAGAGATGAAATCCAGGAACTGAGTCTTATGTTTAGATATTGGGAAGATGAGAAATCAGAAAAAGAATCAGAAAAAGATTAAGAAGGAGTGGCCTGTGACTAGGAGAACCTGAAGAGTAGTGAAGAAGATGTTGTGAGGGGATGAGTGAAAAATTGTGTCAAATCCTGCAGAAAGGTCAAACACAATGAGCTGGAAATTGATATCGAAGTTGACAAAACACAAGTACCTAGTGACTTGGAAAACAGCACTTTTATTGGAGTGGTAGGGACAAAAGCCTGGTTAGCATGGGTTCAACAGAGAATGGAGGACAACTCACTCTTCTGAAATGGTGCATTAGTTGAAGAGTGATGGCCGGAAGGGAGTTTTGCTTGCTTGATTGTTTTAAGATGAGGGATAGTCCATCCTATTTGCATCTTTATTAGAAATCATATAGCAGAGGGAAATGTGATGATGCAGGAGGAAGAAGGGACATTTTCAGGATGTCTGAGTATGAAAGAGAGGTTAAGATCTGACCTCAGACAGAAACACGAATATGACTACTTCATCCACCTTAACAGGAGGGAAGGTGAAGTACAGGGGTGCACATGCAGGGCAGTTGGCATATTTGGTGCTGGGAACTTGTGGAAATTCTTTTCTGAAGGCTTCTATTTTCCAGGAAAATAAGACGTCAAGTTATTAGCTGAGGGTCAGGACAGTGGGGAGAAGCTGTTGGAGGGATGGGAAAAGGCGTGAAATAGTCATCTATGTGGTTAAGAGTTGGTAAACATTTTCTGGAAAGGGCCAGGTAATTATGTCCCACTTTGTGGGCCATGCGGTGCCTGCCACGCCCACTCAGTTCTGCTGCTCTAGAGCAAGAGCAAACAGAGATGGTACGCAGCTGTGTTCCAATAACACTGTGCTTACAAAGACAGGGGGTGGGACGGATTTAGCCTGTGGGCCATGGTTTGTCAACTCTGGAGCTAAGCCTAGGGAAGTGGAGTAAGATTTTCAAGCTTTACTAAGGGCACACTCGATTTTTAGATCCGTTTGCCATCTCAGCCATCCTCTTAAGGATATATTTCCATTTGTCAGGATTTTAATGGAGCCCTTAGCTTGAGAGAATGCTAACTATATGGGCTGATCTCTGCTTTCAATCAATACTAGAATGGGGTTAACGATCCTCTTTTAAACTGAGAAGACAAGGCAACTATTTGGGGAAATTTCTACTCAAAATGATTAACATTCTTTAAAAGTTTCAGTTATCTAGAAGACTCATTCCTGTGGACCATCTTATTTCCTGACATTATATAACATGCTAATAACTCTTAGCTGAATTGGAAAGAAAATCAAAAACAAAAAAACCCCACATTTTGGGAAGGCCAAAAAACTGTGCAAGTCAATTCTACTGAAATAACATTTCAGGAAAAAAAAAGTCCTTGAATAATCTGATGTGCCAATGGACGTTATTAAATGTTCCTACATTTTATACAATAAAAACCTTTGGCTCAAATGAAACAAATATTAAAAATGAAATCTTTAGAAGTGGGACTAATAAAAAAGACCATTTGCACATAAGGATTAAGATGTAAGATATGTATGTTATTTGAAGTAACATGACATCTATTTGAAGAATCCAAAAGAGTTGTGCAAATAAATTAGCTAGCTTTCCTGGCTTTTCTTTCACACTCTCAGGTGACGTACATGAGAAGCAATACATGGGGTTAATTACAGAAATAAAAGTACAAGAGTCAGTAACCCTCACTGGTTACCTGATTTGCAATTCCGAGGGGGCAGTTCTGATCCACACAGGACACAGGCCCTAGGATTTCTTCTTTCTCCTTCCGTGACATCCTGAGTGTGTAATGCGCTGTCCAGCTAGTGGAGGGAGGATGCTAATGACCCACCACCATCAGGACCAGCTCCATGGTTTACTCAGTGGTGTGATGGATTAGCCCTGATCTCTTTCTGCTCCCCAGTATGTCCCCGTGGATAAGAAAGGATACGTGTGGGCCTGAAGCCTAGGCAGAGATAGTACCTAGGCGAGGAGGCTGTGGAGCTAAATAAACGGGCACGTGGGACTGAACCTGTTACCTGTTCTCACCAGCACAGCCTCCAGAGCAACTGGGTGATGCTTGCACAGACTCTGACTTGGAAGATAGAGTCTTTCCTCCTGCCTGTGGGTCTCACATACATTTTTTTAAACAACTGGTAACAGTGTCAGCATTAGAAGGGTGAGGTTGAGTAAGAGAAATTTAAGAGGCTGGACTATTTTTTGGTTTCTGCATGAACTTGAGTTTTTACACTCCAGATAGCCTTCTTACCATGTGATTTGGATCCTAAATATGGGCTTTTCTTTTATGAGGAAACATATTTTTATTAGAACCAGATATTTGTGTGCACTTGACAAATCAAATACGTTTTAAACACCAAAATGCTACTACTTCTAAAAAGGGGTTTCAGATGAACATAATTTCATATTTACTTCACATCTTATAATTTAAACAGGACTACTGCTGTCTTGATTTTCTGGTTTCTGCCTAATCTATAGATGCACGTTCAAAAGATAATCAATTCTCTAGCACTCATTACATAACGACTGTCAAAAAAGACTTTCAAGGAAGGGTATGACTGCGTCCTCATTCCCTAGAGAACTTTAAAGCCAGGGAAGCACCCTTATGTCCTAGATGGTTTGCAATGCAATCCTCTTCGGAAGCACCACTCTAAACCAGATGTTCTCTGGGGGTCCCTTTCACAGCTCCATAATTTAGGGATTTAATTCAAGAAACCCATGAATTCATTAATACATTTTGGGAGCTTTATCAAGGCAGGAGAAGAAAGATAACTAATGGCCCTTGATCTAGACGTTCACATTCCTGGTCTGTTTAATTTATCCATGTGAAATTAATTATGAATAGTTTACCTAACACTGCTGGGCTTGAAAAATAAAAGATAATGTGTAACTGTCAGAAGAATTATTGAAGAGACTTATTTCAAGGTCTGCTTCTTTTTCTTAAGAAAAAAAAAAAATCTCTGTAATGTATCATTAAAGTTATTCATATGGTTTTCAATATTTGAGAAGAGAAATGTTATGAATGTAAATGAAAAGTCTGTTTCCTTTATAAATGGAGTTACAAAACATTCTTTCAGTGGCAAAATGAAACTTGGACAGGATTCCCTTAGGAAAGGCCACACGGATGATAAATGAGCAATCTTTATGTGACAAAAGGTGAAACAGCACAGTTCTATGTGTGACAACATTGTCTACATAATTTTAACTTTAAAAATCACCTTTCCTAATACATCATTCAAAAATTGCTGTCAAAGGAAGAGAAACTAGAATTAAAGAGTCCACCTTTTATAAAAGCACTTTTGCAATGTGTAGAATTCACAAAGTGGAATTCAAATAAATTCTTATTGATTACTACATAGTAGATTAATTTCTTTAAATATTAAAATTTGAGTAGAAATTCACAGAACAGAGAACATTTTTGTTCTCTATTTTAAACAGAAAATCCAAATAATAAGAAAAAACTGATGAGTTTGGATGATATATTACATAATTCAATTGTATGCAACCTATTTCTAAAGCAGACAGAAAATATCTCTTCCAGGAAAGAGATCTCTTCCAGGAAAATTGAAAGACAATTCATACTCAAAAAATAATAATTTTAGGGCAGCATGCATTCATTTGCTCAAATTTCTTTGGAGAAAGAAAAGAAACTGGAAGCGGGTGTGGCTCAATCGATGGAGCTCCCGTTTAAGTGTGGGAGGCCCCAGGTCCACTTCCCAGGGCCTCCTTGTGAGGGCAGGCGGACACAGAGAAAACACAGCAGATGGACACGGCAAGCGCAGGCAGCAAGGGGGAGATAAATAAATAGATGAATAAATCTTAAAAAAAAAAAAAAGAAAAGAAAAGAAACTATGCACGAGCTCCCCCTGGTAGGGATAGATATTCTATGTGTACTCTTTGATAACTGGAGGAAGGACCAAGAAGCATCCACAATGAGAAGTGCATATGATAGAGGCAGGCTCACTGATGCCTCGGGTATCGCCGCTACAGGCCACAGACACCGTGCCAGGGTGTCACGGAACCTTGGAAATCATTCGGTGACCCTAGCCCTGCATTTTGCAGGAGAGGCAATGGAAGCTGAGGAAGGTTAACTCCTGTGGTCTCCCTCCTTTGTAGAATGACTTGTGTTACCACACCATCTTGGCAGGTCATCAGCATCCTCCCTCCACTAGCTGGACAGCACATTACACACTCAGGATATCAGGGAAGCAGAGAGAAGAAATCCTGGGGCCTGTGTCCTGTGTGGATCAGAACTGCCCCATCCTATAAAAATACTATGTTATACTGCATCCTGCCAAAGCCTGCTGGGAGGCAGGGAGGAGGCAGAAACCACAGATCCAAGTAATGTATAATTTTCCCTTTTGATAAACTCAGAACACAGTGTTATATATTACATAATTGATGAAAAAAGGAGTAGATTCATTTCATATACCTGATTCCTTGAACTTTCAGATCGGATGGGGAGGCCACCAGTATTTTATCCTGCTTTGACCTGAGAGGAATTAGAGCTCAGAACTGTATACATTATTGACGAGACTGCTAAGCAGGGCAGCAAAGTTGAAAAATAATAAAGAAGAAAAAAAAAGAAAGGAAAAGAAAAGAAAAGAAGAAAAGAAAAGAAAAGGAAAGAAAAGTAAAAAAAGCAAAGAAAAGAAAAGGAAAGAAGGAAGGAAGGAAGAAAAGAAACGAGAGAATAAGCAAACTCCTCTAATAAATTCTAATAACTCCTTTTAAACAATCCTTTTTAAAGGATTTAAACAATCATTTGTTTTCTATTCTATGACAGCCTAAAAGATCTTTTATACACACATATATACACTGAAAAAAAGATCTTCATATATATATACACACACATACAGCAAAACTTTAGGCTACTGATAAATCAATTATCAAGTATTTGACAATTAATTTTGCAATTAACAATTATCATCACTTCATATTACAATGATTGATTCAAATTTGGGATAAAGGACAAAAAATAATGATTACAGAATCCATTGTTGGCAGTGGTGAACTGAAGCAAGAACCTCCAAAGTTCAACACATTATGTTACTCATTGATGATCACATCATAACCCATAAACTAGAATCTGGGGAAAAAACTGTACATTATGATAAACATTGGTTAATCCTTTAGTCCTTTATGAAGAGTTAAGGGACTAGAATGTTTTATGTGGGTGAAGACACCGTAATGGCAGAAAGATTGATACCACATCTCAGCCGTGCTAGATACCTTAAATATTCAAACGAAAAAGCAACATGACAGATAATCACAATGATAATGATAACAACTTAGAGAAGCTAACTTTTTGAGTGTCTACTGTGTGCCAGGCACTGTTGTAATTGCTTCACATGTATTAATCAATTTAGTTTTCAAAACAACCCAACATTTATGCCCACTTTATAGATTTTTAGTAAGGCAGTTTATCATGGTAGTTAAAATCAAGGTCTCTGGAGCCAAACTTCCTTCATTTAAATGCTGGCCCACCACTTACCAGCTGTTTCCTCATCTATAAAATGGTGGCAATTATATTATCTACCTCACTGGGTTTGTTGTGTGGTTTAAATATGTTAATAAACATAAAATGCTTAGAAGAATGTCTAGTATGTATTAAGTGCTGTATGAGTGTTAACTCTCAATATTATGATAGAAAAGGACTATGGGGCACAGGAGAGTTGAGAAACTTGCCTAAGGCTAAGGTGGTACAGCCAGGAAATGAATCTGGGCAATCTGGCCCTAGAAGCAGCACTCTTAAGCTTCATGTGATGCTACCTAACAAGTATTAAAACCTTTCTATGTACCAGGAGTTGCAGATTTTTGTATTGTTTCATTTCAACCTCACAACAACCTTATAATATTTCCACATGACAGAGATGAAAACCAAGCATGCCAGGCACTGATTAGAACAGTGGGGACACCATGGTGACAAAGGCACGGGGGCCGGTACAGGTCTAGAGATGCAAAGGGACGTCCCCAAAGGTACCATGGCAAGGAAGGGCTGGGTTGCAAGCCCAAGTCTAACTGTTCTCTTCACTCTGCCCACACCTCCCGGTATTGAAACAGGAAGTTTCTTAGGCAGGAAAAAAGATTTTTAGAGAGAAAAGAGAGAAAGGAGCCAACGTACGAGGGGAGAACTAGAGTTCTCTGGTAGGTGGGAAACCTATGTACCCCAAAGTCCAGTCTCTCTGGGGTTTGTGACCATCTTGATCCTTTATATGCACAGTTTTCAACAGTCTAGGAGCATTTTCCCACAGTTACATAACTTATCATGTAATGAGAAAGAAGAACAAGCCAATTTCCACTCAACTCGCTTAAAATTTACCCAAGAGGGAAATTTGCAATAATGTTAAATATTTACCACGGTGCCTGGCATATGGGTGCTCAATAAATTATAAGTACAATTATATACCTATATATAACCTATTCATCAAATAAATGAATTTTATGTGTAAACTAGGCACATATGTATACACACACGAGCACACACATTTATTTCTAATTCTGCCTAGGTATCTGATGGTGAAATTCTGAAAGTTTTCTTAAGCTCACTTGACATGAGTTGGACTGCTGGTGATTCTCCCAGAGCATTTGTATACATGGACCTGCAGAACCAGCCACTAAAACTGGTGGTTCTACTGTGGTAGCAGAGCAAACCTTCCCAGACACATCAGAGGCGGTGACAGCTACCTTCCTCCCTACACAGTTGAGGCCTGTCACGCCCCTCATTATACCTGCCAGTAAACTGAACTCTTGACTTTCAAACTTAAATAGAAGTTGCTCCTGAGATATGCTTCCATTCATGTTTGGTTTCATGTTTTCATTCCTTTACACATTGTGAAGGTACATGGTTATGCCAAGGTTGCTGAAAAAAAGTCACAGAATCCCAGAGAGCAAGATTTGTGTATCCCTTTGAGAAATAAAATTGCATTAAAACAGACTTTTGCCCATAGAATAAGTTCAAAACAAACAAAGAATAACAGCAATTTAAAGTTAGAAACACTAGTCCCACTAATAATTCCATGATAGAGAAACCCTAGTGAAAGTACTATATATGGTGAGTTGGGGAATCCCTGCCCAGGTTTGCTTGAAGTCTGAAGTACAACTTCAGTATGAACTTGTGGATTATACCATTTTGAATATTATCACAGCGAAACAATACCTTATATACAAACTTACTAAAACATTACAATATGTGCAATCTAGACTGAAAAAATTAATGTGGTTATTCTGGCCAGAATCATGAGATTTAGAATTCCAAAGGCAAAGGACAACAGGTTAAGAATCTTTAAATGCTATGCTTTTATTTGGAGTTGGCAGTTGAGACTAGAGTGTCGGGTTCTTATGCTGCGATCGTATTTGGACATTAGGTGCTACCAAAATCATATCTGGGCCATGATTTAGATATTGGGGGGTGGCACGGAATCTTTGGCAGGTGGAACATCACACAAATCTGTCTGGCCAACCGCAGCGGTTGGTGACGTCAGCTAGCTGATCCTCTCCTGCCTCTCCAGGGGATGGGCTGCCCTGGGGTGAGGGGGGGGGAGGGTGCCCCTGCTTCTTCACTGGCTTTCCTCACTTTCTCTGGTAAATGGAGACAGAGAAGGTATGTCTCCCTATCTGTCCCTCCCCCATGAATCAAATGATAATTATGATTAGCATTTTAGGGCCCTTCTAGCACTTTTCTCCAGTAATATGATTTTATTTATAGAATATGAAAGTTAAAATCCCACAGGATTTGAGAAGACCTGCACTCTCTCACCACACTCAACAATGAGAAAGGGGACCCTCTGAGTCTGTCACAGGAGTTCCCATACCTGAGACTCTGGAACACCTTCAGCTTCTGTCACAGCTTCGTGTTTGTCACTGTTCTCTTCCTCTTGCTCAATTGCTTTAAAAAGAGAGAGAGAACAATATTAAACAAATATAGCTTCATAAGAAAAATGTTTTAGATAATTTTCTTTCAGATAACAATTTGGCAGAAAAAAATGAGACAAAATGGAGAAACAACAGAAAAGGGAAAGTGGAGAAATGACAGAAAATGGTTTCTTCTCCTTTCAGAGGAGATGTCAGGGACGATGCTTATCTGAAGAAGCACATTTGGGCTGAGATGGAGCCGCCTATTACTGGTAGGAGACAGTAATAGGGGACAAGCCTGGGGAGGGGCAGGCCACGGTCGGGAGTTCAGATTTCAGCATAAGAACATGGGAAAGGACAAAAGTGCTTCCCACTTCTTTGTGGAAAATGGACATTAGAGAAGCAGAAGTGCAAGCAGGGAGAACAGTTTCGTGACTCTTGGTATCCCCTTGGCCAGAGATGAGGATGGCTTAGACCAGGAAGGGGGCAATGAGCAGGAGAAACCTGGGGACTTGAGGTGTATTTTGAGACAATCTGGGCACAATTTGCCAATGAATTGAATGTGGGGGGAGGAGAAAAGAAAGATGAGGGAGCGGAAGCAATCAAAAATGACCCCTAGTAGAAGAGGACTCTCCTTTGTAACCACATGCCATTTATCCTTGTTGCCCTCCCCATCCAAGGCAGGCCAAAAACATACCAATTTAGGTGACAGTGCGTCCACCAAGTTGACAGTGAGTCCACCCGCTGTGCTGTCAGATGCAGGTGGCACTGTTTTGTGTACTTTTAAACATGTGCTCTCTGTTATTCATTTTTAAAAATATTATTTCCCTTTATGTGTGTGTTTTCCCTTTATGCCTACTGTATGGTGCTTACCACATCTGCAATGCCCACTCACAACGCAGGGCACACAGCATGAGCTCCGTAAATGCTCACCGGGAGGAACGATTCATCCCCAAGTGACCCTAACAGCACAACTGAACTACACCGACTTATATAAGCTATATCTTTTTATTTATGAATAAAGAGGGAGAGGAAATTCTTTGGTTAAACTCCAAGGATAACTCCCACCAACTGAGCCTCTAAAGGCAAGGTAGGAACAGAGGAAGTGGGTAGAAGCTCTTCTTCCATTTTCAGCAAAAAAAGTCCATTCATGCTTGCTCAAAGGGGGTCCTCTGTTGCTACTGTTGTCCGGTTAGGAGGAAACTTAAGAATAAAGAAAAACACATGTTTTCTCTGAAAAAGTAGAGGCAAGAATACAAAGGGAAAAGTAAACTATAGAATAGCATCCAAAATTCTACTTTAAAAGTGCAATGGGCATCGAAGTGTGGGACTCCACTTAACAAATTGGAATAAGAGGCTGTTCCTCATTCTGTAATGGGGAGTAACATTCTTGGAAGACAATTTGATAGACACCAATGTAGGAGAACGTCAGTAAAGTACCAACCATACCTCGGCACTTAATTTAGGATTTACTTGAATTTTTGCTCTTTGAAATTTGTTTAGATGAAAGTGAAGAAAATTAAATTTTGTAATATTTTGCCTACGAATTAATCTGCCACTGGCCATTTCATGATCTGGAGTATAGGTATTTCTTATTCTTACCTTATCCTAGGACATAGGACAAGCAGGACAATGAATATCAATTTCAGGACTGAGAATTAACACTTCC
The DNA here is from genome assembly GCA_029593785.1 of Cabassous unicinctus. Classification (NCBI taxonomy): domain Eukaryota; kingdom Metazoa; phylum Chordata; class Mammalia; order Cingulata; family Chlamyphoridae; genus Cabassous; species Cabassous unicinctus. The sequence goes on along the minus strand of JAQZBX010004473.1, from coordinate 1,616 downwards.
TATTTTTTTGTGAGATTTAATCATAATTCTTAACATATATGAATAAAGTCAAGGAGGAATCGATTTGCAAAAAAGCAAATGGGATAAAAATTCAGTCCTGGACTTCTAGCTTATCCCCAGCAGCAATGCTAGATTTATTGTCACATCTTTGACGACCTCAGAGTTTGCCGTCTGGTGTTACGTTTACGTTAACGGAATGAGAACCAGAAACACAGGCAAGTTAAGGGACTTGGCAAAGGTGATCTATTTCAACTGGAATCATGGAGAACCTCTCAAAGTTCTGGTGTGCTTTCACCCTCAGCACCAAGATGACGAAGAAAATAGAGCGTTCTCTTGCAACAAATAAATCACATTATTTTCTTGGAAATACTGAAAAATTAGGATTCAAAAAGGCATTTTAGCCAATGGTCTACATATACTACTTGGGAACAAAACCTTATTTCTCCTGGCCTTCCAAGAATTTATGACCACGTCATGCAGTCACTTGCATGAAATAGAGAGTTAAGAGTTATCTAGAAAGGAAAGCTCTATTGACCATTTAATGCATAGATTAAGGCCAAGGAGTGAATAAGGAGACAATTTCTCACTTCATGCCTCCTGGTGGTGCGATTCACGTGGTGGAAGGAGGAGGAAGCAGCTATTTAGGTTTTTGAGTCTTATTTTTCTTTTATCTGATCAGAATAAGGGTAGGACGGGAAAGTTTTCCTATGCAAATATTGATTTTGGGACATTTCCCTCCAGAGGAACACGTACACAGGAATGATAGCTTCTGGGACCCAGGGAGGCTGGGAGCCTTACTCTTTGCCAACACAAACCATCCCCTTATCTCTCAACACACTGAGTCTAAAAGCAAGAAAAGGCCCTTTGAAAGAGCACTTACCACAACAAAAGTCACACGTATAGGACTGAAAGCATATATTTTGAATAGCACACAGTAGAGCCTGAATAAGCACTACGACTCCATGTGGATTAATTTGCATTGATTCACATAGGAGAGGCTAGTTCAAATGGATCTATTTGTAAATTAGCTAAGAGAGATTCTAGATGAGCTACTGTTGACAGCCTCTCAAGGATTTGGGGGCTTGCCTTGATAAGCCCTGGGGGACAACAACAGGTTTTCTCTCCCTACAATTTACTAGGATGAGTGCTAAGAAAATTTTCCTAATGGTATTAGTTAAACACACAGAGGTCTGGTTTCCTTTCAAAAAGATGCTTATTTAATTTCTGCCAATCAATTCTGTGAAGTTAAGAGCCACATTAACAGGACATTAAACACACAAGGATCATGATGCACTGGGTGACCAAAGTTGAGACAATCTTTAAAAATCAGCTGACCTATTTTTTTCTAAAGATTTACAAACAACCAAACATTTTAGTAAGGACAGTAATTTAGCATTTCAAGTCTAAATGCTATCTTCATTTTGGAGAAATCTGCATGTAAAGAAAAACAATTAATTGGATGCTTTGCTGAGAGTTAAAGTTTTGGCAATACAACCTTTCACATAATAGACAGCATTTTTAGAAGAAAAGTGTTTTTCTAACGGGTCCCATCTGATATCAATACAACCTGAAGAGTTGGGCAGGTAAAATTGTTCTCATTTTATAGATAGGGAAAC
>JAQZBX010004472.1:0-60105 GCA_029593785.1 Cabassous unicinctus | reverse complement strand
AACCCGGGGCCTCACACATGGTAAACGGGGGCTCTAAGGGTTGAGCCACACCTGCTTCCTGTTGTGAGGGCTTGCTGCATCAGCCCACTAGGCTGCGCTGGCCGGCCTGCCCTCACAAGGAGGCCCTGGGAAGGGAACCTGGGGCCTCCCATATGGTAAACGGGGGCTCTATCGACTGAGCCACTCCCGCTTCCCTAGGGATCCTTTTTGATCTAAAATCTGCATGTTAATTTGTTTACTTGAAGGAAATATTTAATTATTAAGAGCACCAGAAGCTTCCTAAAGAAAAGTAAGACTGTGATTGGTAATGAGGTCATGAGGGTAAGTGAGAACCCCTGGGTCTAATGCATCAGAGGTTCCTGTCTCTTCTGTCTAAACCCTTGCATACCCAGTGCCCTTCTGAGCACTGCCAGTATCCTTCTGAGCATTGGCAGACAACTGGGAAGGATTTAGATAATAATCTTTCTATGTGGGCAGATGTGTGGATTGAAAAGAAATATTAACTTTGGAGTTTAGCAAACGTGATACTGGACTTAAAATATTCTATTTGGACATTTATTCAATTTGAATAACCCTCAATGAGTTTAACCTATCTATATCTCTATTTTATTTATGGGTGAAATAGGAACACCATGTAGCTCACAGGGTTGTAAAGGTTAAATGAAATACCATACGCCAAGTACTTAGAAAAATTATACTCTTACTAAATACTATTTCTTTCCCTTCCATTCTTGAACAAGTGGGAATAGTGTTCACAAAGCAAAGGAGAGCTGACCAGAAGACTCCTGTCAGGGAGGAGTTTCATCTTTTTCATCTATAAATTTAAGCTGACAAAGATGCTCTAGTTAAAAAATGTCCAAATGTTCCTTATACACAGCCTCCTTCCTCTGAGGAATAAGTATTAGTTCCAGAGAGATATGAGCTCTTCTCGGGAGAATTTAAATAATAAACACAGAGGGAAATATGTGAATGCCTATTAAAAACTTTTCATTTGTTTCTCCTTGTTTTTTCTGCACACTGAGGACCCAAGAGCAATCCCATCCCCAGAGACACTAAGTCCAGTTAAATTCCCACCCTCTAGTGGTGCTAATTTTCCATGAAGGGAAAGGAACCACGCTTTCTCACCAAGACATCACAGGTGCTTCGGTTCTTTGAGAATACTGTGCAAACCAGGGCCTCTACGTAGCACATAGAAAGTGAACAATTTGGGAGAAACCTCAGACTAGTTTCATTACTGATATGAACCACATACTAGAAGGTGAGTTTTTAGAAAGGCAGATTTCTCTTATTCTCCTTTTTACCCCTTTAAGTTAAACTTCCATTTAGAGCTAAGATACTTGACAATTGTTAGACTTCCTTCGAAATATGGTTGTCTAGTCTGTATTTATAGTAAAATACACACACATCACATACATGTATGTGTGTATGTGATGTGTGTGTATAAATTGAAGCCCACAAATGTGGACTAAATGGCTACAGCAAGGACAGACAAGTTGGATTTTGATACGCTTGACTGAGAAACCTGCTGAAGCCTCAGGGTACCTTGGACCTCGCCTGATAAAAATTTTCCTTTCTCATGAAATCTGAATATGAAAATATCCTGGTGATCAGATCCTGCTGGTGCAATCGAAATTTCAGAAATCCATTTGTTCCATTTTTGAAGTTCTAATATTTATCTAGGTAATGATAGTAAACCTGTCCCTGCTATTTATTCTCATATTTGAAAAATATAGTTTTAATAAACCTAAGCCACATTCTCTGGAGATAAGATTCACTTTATCTGGCCTCTGCTAAGAGCAGAGATGCACATCTCTTTCATATTAGTGAGCCAGTTTTATAGTCTTTCCTTATGAAATGATTAATAATAATCTTGAACTCTAGACTAAATATTTTATGTCAAAAGCATCATGCCTGCCTCTCTTTTCATTGCTTAGAACGCTAGATTCTGGAATCAAGCTGACATATGTCCTTCCCTTTTGCCTTGGCTTCATTTTTTCTGTTTCAGAAAATAGGTGTTAGATAAGAAACATATACTCTGTGAAAATGCCTTCTTTTATTATGATTTGCCTGTATTTGTGATTAAGTGGAGTGGGGAGAAGATAAGGGGACAAAGATATTATCTCTAATAAAAATATTAGAGAATATATTGATATCTGGAAAAGAAAGATATAGTTTAGGAAATTGAACCCTCATTGTGGTTGAGAGGGCACACGTGACCCTTAGGGTCTCAGAGCCTCCTATGGATGGCCTAGTTAGGAGGGGCTTTGGGCCAGCAGTGGGTGAGGTTTGGTATTCTCTGGATTATATGGGAGATGACTGGGATCCTGCTATGAAGCTTGCTGAGATTCTTACCTGCTCTGAGACAAGTGAAGGAGCCCCTTTTATAAGCAGGCAGCAGTGGTAGTGAGGAAACCTTCTGCAAAGACCTAAATTTGAAATGGAGAGGTCTCTAGAACACAGAGAGACTTTATTCTCTCTTTTTCTGTTTGTCTTCTAAGGTCAAAACAGGCAATACTGTAATACTATTTACTATAATTTACTGAGTAGTTATGTGTCATGGTACAGTTCTATGTACTTTGTCAGCATTATCTTATTAAATATTTATAACATCTCAGTAAGGTAGGTGATGTTGTTACTGCCAAATTTTATACAAGGGAACTAGAGAAAGATTTAGGTGGGCAGTGTACTTTTGAAGTGTTCATTACTAACAACAATTAGATTCTTGTTCTTTTTTCATTTAAAAATTTATTGAAGTATATCATTCATGCCTGAACATAAATAAACAACGTGTATAGTAAAAGTGGTGAACTCACAAAACAAACCTGCATAACATCATTCATATATCACTACATATATCGTATATCACTCCACCAGATTCTTGGTTTTTTAAGCTCCCCCACGAACTCTGGGAGAAAATGGAATATATATGGGGTGGCAGGCAGAAGTCCAGATGGCCTTTGGTCTCCATGGCCTGTGTGGCTTCTCCCCTTGAGCATGGGTGTGACCTGTGAACATCACGGCTAGTCACTCCCTTGGTGACAATACTTGCAAAACATTCTGTCTTAGAACTGGAGAGAAATTCTCCTGCTGGCTTTGCAGAAAGAAGCTGACATTTTTGGCAGGGCTCCTGGACTAGAAACTGTGGGTGGCTCCAAGAATCTGAGAGCTACTGTCCTGCTGACAGCCAGCAGGAATGTGGGGACCTCAGTCCTAAAACCGCAAGGAACTGAATTCTGCCAACAACCTGAATAAGCTTGGAAGAGGATCCTGAGCCTCAGATGAGACTGCAAACTAGTTGACACCTTGATTTAGATTTCGTGAAACCCTGAGCAGAGGACCCAACTAACCTGACCTACAGAAACTGTGAGAAATAGGTTTGCTTTGTTTTAAGTCACTTAGTTTGGGGAAATTTATTACACAGCGATAGAAAACAAATACACTGGGTTTCTACTACTTTCTTTTACATATATCTATGTGTCTATGTGTATGTACATTGGAGAGAGAGAGTGTGTGTTTGTGTCTGACAGAAAGAGAGGTAGCGAAATGAGAGAAAGAGTGAAGAGAGAGAGAGAGAGAGAGAGAGAGAGAGAGAGAGAGAGAGCGAGCGAGCAAGAGCAATTATTCCACCAGGTTTACCAAGAAGTATTTTTTAACAAGAAGAGTCCAGTTTAACTCTAGAATTATTTCCCAGGATGATGGGGTTGCCATAAAGAAGATAGGCTCTCAGTTTTCAATTAAATATTGGGTGATTTATATCCCCACAGGGAGAGAGACCAAGGGAGAGAAGAAATGAGGAACGTGAGCCCCGTGACCACGTTGGTCCTCACGAGCATTCCCCATGACCCAGTTCTGGGCAACGCCCTCTTGGGCATCTTCCTGGTGGTCTACCTGCTCACTGTGGTGGGGAACCTGCTCATCCTGCTGGTCATCAGTGTGGATCCCAGCTTCACACCCCCATGTACTTCTTCCTGACCAACCTGTCCTTCATTGGCATGTGGCTCTCCACTGTCACTGTGCCCAAAATGCTGATGACCTTCACCTCTCCAGAAGGCAGGGCCATCTCCTTCCGCAGCTGTGCAGCCCAGCTCTATTGCTTCCACTTCCTGGGGAGCACCGACTGTCTCCACCACATGGTCATGTCCTACGACCGCTACCTGGCCATCAGCCACCTGCTCAGGTACGCAGGCCTGATGAGTGGGAGGATGTGTGCCGCCCTGGCTGCCAGCACACGTTCCAAGGGTCTCCTCAAAATCCTTCCTAAAATATTTCTTCTTCATGGAATTGAAAAAGGGGTAAGAGAAGAGATAAACAGAGGAAGATGAGGGAGACAAGATAGCATGAAACATTAGTAAAAACTCTGGAAAATATGAGAAATGATGAGTAATTGTAATACTTCAATAACAAACCATTTACACACATTATCAACTATTAATTTGCACAACCTCATTTGTAATACTTTGTGGTATAAGTATTATGTTTGAGGACCTATCAGTACTGCTTTCCAAATGAGAGAATGAAACATAATAAAATAAATCAGAATTGATGTTTGCATTCTGTAAAGGGAATTATGAAACCTGGGCAGCTCTTTTATCACTTTGTTTCACATTTTGATCTTCTTTCTTGGTTTTCTCCTCAAAATAGCAGCTCTGGAGCACTGAATTAAGATGGTATCCACAAAGGCTCATTATTACTAGTGTCACTCCCCTGTTATTATATTTCTAAAATATTGTATGGTTATTGTCATAATGTGTCTGAGTTAGATAATAGTAGAAATGATCTTAACTTAAAAGATGTAAATAGCTTAAACAAGAAAATTCCAGCTCAAATACTGAATGAACAGGGTGACTTTTTAAATGATCCCAATGCTGACACTCATTCATCAGTTCAGTCTTGCTTTCTCAGTTAATTAATCAATGCAATATTTCCTTCAACAATATTAATTAAGTGGCTGCTCTATTTCAGATATGAAAGATACAGAGCTTCTAGACAGTTTTGTGTTTCATGAACTCAGAATCTCATGGGAAACACAAGTATACTGATGGATTTTAGAATGTCAGAAAAGTATAAATAAGGTGTCACAGGAACCCACATGACATCTGACTCAGATTAGGTAGTGGAGTGATTCACCATCTGAAGATAAAGAAAATTAGGTGTACAAATAACAAAGACGTGCTCCAACGCGGATTAATCCATAGGTAGAGTATGAATAATATCAAGTTTCTGTTCGTCCCAAATTCACATTTTCCAGCCAAACCAGTCTGTATTTTGAGTTTTTTCATTATAATAGGAGGAAAATTGGCGGCACAATATACCTCTTATTTGCAGTGCACAGATGTTCCATTTATTTTGTTCAATTTATTCCTTAGCATTTCGTTGTTTTTTTTGGCCATTGGAAATCTTTTTATTGCATTTTCTAATTTGTAGATGTCATAGAGAAGTACAGTTGATTTTTTTTATACATCTAGTATCCCAGGACTTTGTTAAATTCGCCTAGTTCTAGTAACTTTTAGTTTCCTTAAGATTTTCTACATTAAGGAATATTTCTGTTATGAATAAACACAAATGTGTTTTTTTCTCATTTTCATGTCTTTCATTTATTTTTCTTGCATTATTTTATTGGCTGGAATCTCAATTACAATATTAAGTAAAAATGATAAGAATTGACATTCTCTTGTCTTTTTTTCCTGACATTAAGGGGAAACGTCTATTAAGAATGATTCTTGTTGTGGGTTTTGTTTGTAGATGCCCTATAAAAGACTGAGGAAGTTTCTCTCTCTCTCTTTTTGGTATTCTGTGGATATTATCAAGAATGGATGTTAAAATTTTACTAATGTTTTTTCTGCATACAGTTTATGATATGACATTTCTTTTTTATTTTCTTAATTTGGTGAAATCCATTTATTATTTTAATGTAAACCCAACTTTGCTCTCCAGAGCCAAGAATTATTGGTCTTGGTGTATTATATTTTTCTTGTACTGTTAGATAGAATTTATTAATATTTTACTAAGAATTTTTATATCTATATTCATGAGGAATATTGTTCTGTCTTTCTGTGTGTTATCTTTTTCTGTTATCTCTTCCTGAAAGACTTTATAAGGGATTGCCATTATTTATTCCTTAAATGTTTGATAAAACACACCAGAAACATTATCTGTTTCTGGGATTTTTGTTCTTATTTGTTGTTTTTTTGGAAGGTTTTTAATTACTATCTCAATTTAAAAATTACCCTATGGCTATTCAGATATTATTTTCTTGAGTCATTTTTTGTAATTTGTGTCTTTCAATAAATTTGCCTATTTCATCTAAATTGTCTTTAATATTCTTTTAATGTCCTTTCAATGTCTGTGACATCTCTCATGGTATTATTCTGTTACTTCTTATATTGGTAGTCTTCCCTCTTTTTTCCTTGATCATTCTGGATACAGGTTTATCCATTTATTAATTGCTTCAAAGACCTAGTCTATAGTTTGACTTTGTCTATTGTGCTGTTTTCTATTTTACTGAGTTCTGCTCATAATTGTGTTGTTTCCTTCATTCTGTTTATTTTGAGTATAATTTTCTCTTTTTCTGACTTCTTAAGAGAGCAGTTTAGATCACTGAATTTAAATCTGTCTTATTTTATAATACAAGCATTTAAGCCTATAATTTTATATTTTGAGTCTGTCCCTAAAAATTTTGCTTCAGAAACTTACCTCTTAAGTTACCTCCTAACTTACCGCTTAAACTATTTACCTACCATTAATGTAATGCATATAATCAGCACGCAAAATTTCTTTTCATGAGTAAGATAAATCCATCACACCTTTCCTTCCCATTTCTTTATACACAGTAGTTGTATGTTTCTGTGCCTACTCTGTGTACCTTCATCCCCCAAACCCTCTATCTGCCTCTTTCTTTTAAAATGCTTCTGGCACCTCATTTCCTTCTAGTCCCCTTCAGATGTCTCCTTGATGCTATTTACTTCTCATCTCCTGGTGGAGTGGTTTTAAGTCATTAGGAAACTGGAAAAGCATTAGTATTGATCCTGTTATCACTTGGGATTTCTCCTAGGACCACATCACTGAGGAACAGCTTCTTTTATAAGTGCTATCTCTGGGCCTCTTTAAATTTACAATCTTCATAAAGGACTTTGTGTGTGATTGTGAGAAATACTTCTTTAAGTAAGGTTCAGTAACAGATTTGTATACATCTCCTGACGGCTACCATCCTTGGGCTTACTGTGGAATAGGAAGGGTGCTGGTTTCTCCTTTTTGATCTGGATCTTCTTTTTCCTTCTCACTGAATAGCAGAAGTTCCTTCTCCATGAAATAGATGTTTAACAGGTAGCACAAAGCTAGTATGTAGTGATAAGCCCTTTTGCTTGCTTAACTTTATAGTCTTCAGCTGCCTCATGGCCTAAGCTACACTGCCAACCAAATAATTTTACCTGAAACTTCCACAGGTACTGATTCCAAACTTTTCCAAAGCAGACTTTTCATTCTACCCCAAGAGCATACCGCTATCACGTTTTCTATTTTGCTGAGCTGTAGCACAACCACATAAATGTTCTAAAGCATACCTAACTTCTCCATCAACTTTTGCTTCTCATACAATTTGTTACTATTTGTCATTCAATTAATAATTCTCCCAAACTTCCAAGATTAAAACTCTTCTTCCTAGAGTGGTAGACAAACTCCTTAACGATTTGCCTAATTTTTCTAATTCCTCTTCTTGAGCACCTTTCCCATATTTCTTTTATATGGGAATGATAAGCTCCTTGAAATTAAGATCAATATCTGTTCAATTTTTGCTTTCACATTGTATAGCCCACAATAGCCACTCAGCACATATTTATTTATTGAATGGATAAATGAGTGAATTCATGTTGTAATATTCCACCCTCCCTGAAAAGGAAAAAAAGAGAATGTAAAACATGTAAACAAACAAAAAAACACAAAAATAAAAAACAAAAAACAAACAAATGTTTCTAAAAGTTGGTTTATATAATATTTGACAGCATTATGCAGTGGTTTTCATATTAGTTAAAAAAAAGAAAGACATTACACAAGAGATCCTTATGTTGTGGATTGTTCTATATGTTGACTGTGCTGCTAAATACATAACCTACAGTTATTCAATTTATACAGAACTTAATACACACACATATGCACCTCACAGCCTGCTCCTCCCCCCCCCCAACTGGCAACATACATACAGGAATATAAGTAAAATTAGGGAAGTCTGAATAAGATCTATGGATTGTATCAATGTCAATATGCTGGCTGTGATATAGCATAGTTTTGCAAAATGTTACTATTGGGGAAAACTGGGCAAGGTACACAAGGGATCTCTCTGTATTATTTCTTACAAATTTATGTAAACCCCACGATGTCCTACTATATATTACATGGTGTCCAAAGTCCATTTTATACTTTAAGTCAAATGCATGTGAATTACAAAGTTGTGTCAGCCAGTCACAGTGCAATCACATGGGAAATACTCACTAAGACCTTGTTCTAAAGGTGGAAAATATCCCCAATAATTTATGTGAAATAAAAATTTCAAATGAAAAGTAATATTTACCTTACATATCTTCTTAAAAATTGAAAACTCTCAATGTTTTTACAATACATACGTTTATAGTATTTTGAATCTTCCAATCTTTTTTCAAATTAAAACTAATAATGGCTCTCTCCTAGGGCATCAGTTACATTTATCACAATGTACAGGGCTACGTTCAGCTTTTTCTACAACCAGACCACAAAATCTGTGAATTCTGACTTTGTTCTTTTTGTATATCTTTGGTTTATTATGTGCTTTAAAATGGTAAATGTCATATAACATTTTGTCTAATTGTGACTTAGATGAAATAGTGATATGTTATAAGGAATTGGAAAAATTCAAGTGAGCCCAATGGGTAAAAAATTTTGGTCTGTCTCTCAGTTTTCTCCTTTGTAAAATGAGCTGGTTTACATAATGAACCCATACTAGTTTGTTCAATAAGGTTGAACACCAACAATTAACCTCTTATATGGACGAGTGTTTCACAGTTTGTGTAGGTCATGCCTTCACAGGTAGTATGATTTTATTCTCAGCAGACCTCCAGCTCACGTAGCACAAGATATGGCAAGGTAGCACAGAAGGGACATTCTTGCTAAAGCATCTCTGAAATGCAGCTGCTGCAAGTCTAAGGAGACTGAGAAGTCTTTTCAGTTCCAGCAGCAAGGCTTTTTTTTCCTCTTCCTGGTATGGAAGGCATAGGTGGCTTTTTTTTGCATTAACAACATATATTTGTAATTTAAATTTAACATTTACTTTGAGAGAAATTAGTTTACACTTTCAATATACAGATACATCTGGATGACCGCTTCTGAGGTCCATGGCCCAAGCCTTACCTCCCCAGAAACCAACCCCCATGATATCCTACTATATATTAGACGATGTCCAAAGTCCATTTTATACTTTCAGTCAAACACATGTGAGTCACAAAGTTATGACAGCCAGTCACAGTGCAGTCATGGGAAGTACTCACTAAGACCTTATTCTAAAAATGGAAAATATCCTCAATAATTTATGACTGTATATTTTTGTCTCTAAGGTTATTTGCTTATTTTTTATATCTAACATTTGTCCCTTGCTTACTTACAAAAATAATTTTAAAGTTGCTGAAAATAAAAGCTTTGCATTTAGGATTAGAAACAAGGAGCTCTAAAAATAGAGAAGGAATGTGGAAATAGTTATATCAGTGACTAAAACAGTGTATACAGTCCATAAATGTACAGAACTTTACTTTGGAAAATCTTGCAAACCAAAGTAAAAAAGGAAATGAAAGGTTACACAGTATTTTGTTATGCTGTAAATGCAAATAAAACCATTTTTCCTGATACCCAAGTATATTTTCTGTCTAGTCCTTTATAACATAAAATTTTTGCTTATGGATACTTACATAATGGATTGTGAATATTATATGACCTTTTTGATATAGACGTTTTTAAAAATGGAAAGTGCTTTTTATAGAGCTTTGATTGAAACTCCACAAAATAAAGTGGATAGCAATTTTGGACAATATTTATATAGTGAATAAAATTAAAAAACTATTTCTCTAGTGATTTACTTGTTAAAACATAAAGAAAATTAGACTATTAACCTTCATCTTAGTTTGTCACTATTTAAATGGATGCTTTTATTGGGATTCTAATAGGTATGTGAAGGAAAAAAAATAAAATTTCATTAATTTTTCCATTAAAATTAATATTGGGTAATTGAAATGTGCCTTCAAAGTAAAACATTCATGTTGGTGATTTAATTTGACTATAAATAAAAAACAAAATTTACAAGTGTTAGGATGTGGAGAAATAGGAATACTCAATCATTGTTAGTGGGAATATAATGCTGTGGAACAGAGTTTGGAAGTTACTTAGAAAGTTAAGTAAAGAATTTCCAAGTACAGAATTAACATATGACCCAGTGATCCCACTTCTAAGTAGATACCCCCAAAGAATTGAAAGCAGGGACTCGAACAGATATTTACACACTGATGTTCCTAGCAGCATTGTTTACAATTACCAAAAGATGGAAGCAACCCACATGTCCATCAATTAATAAAAAAACAAAATATGGTATAGACACACATTGAAATATTATTCTGCTGTAAAAAGGAATAAAGTTCTGATTCAAGGAACAACATGGATGAACCTTGAAAACATCCTGTTGAGTGAAATAAGCCACACAGTAAAAGACAGATATTATAAGATCTATAGATATTTAACAATTAGAATAAGCAAATTCATAGTTAGGAACTGGAATTTAGTTTACCAGGAGCCAGGGTGGGGGTAGGATATGGGGAGTTAATGTTTAAATTGTACAGAGTGTCTACTTGGGAAGATAGAAATGTTTTGATAATGGATGTTGGTGATGGTAGTGTGACATTGTGAACATAATTAAACAACACTGAAATATATATTTGAATGTAGTTAAAAAGAGAAATTTTGGACTGTATAAATGTTACTAGCATAAATTTAAAAAAATTCCATAGGACTGTAAAACACAAACTATGCACCATAAGGTAAACCATGGACTATAATTAATATTTCAATTATAAAATGTTCTTTTATCAGTTGCAACAAATATTCCATGCTAATCCAAGATATTACTAATAGGGTGGTAAATGGGAATTCTGTATTTTATGCATGACACTTCTGTAAGCCTACAACTTCTCTAATAAAATTTTAAAAAATAACATTGGATAATGGAATAGCTCCTTAAAAGTACAAAGTTCATGTGGGTGATATAATTTGGTTATAATTAAAAGGAATTATTCTTATCTGGCTTATCTTGACTATTTACTCTGGGTGAATATTAAACCACTTTTCAGCTTGAGCAGAGCCTTCTTCACTTGTTCCTTACGGTGTACACAACAGGGTGCAGAAGAGGTGTCAGTACAGTGTAGAAAACGGCCACAACCCCATCCACAGCATCCTTTGAGCCTGGCCTCAAGTAAATGAAAGCACAGGGACCAAAGAAGCACAGGACCGCGATGCAGTGGGAGGCGCAGGTCTGAAAGGCTCTGAGTCTCCCCTCTGAGGTGCGGGTCTTCAGGATGGAGCAGACAATGGACACATAGGACAGCGCGATCAGGAGAAAGCAGCCCGAGGCCACCACCCCGATGCTGACAAAGACCACCATCTCGTTGGCCGAGGTGTCTGCACAGGCAGCTTGAGGAGGGGCAGAGCGTCGCAGAAGTAGTGCTGGACCTGGCTGCGCCCACAGTAGGGCAAGCGGAAACGCAAGGCCGTCTGGACAGCAGAGTGCAGGGAGCCACTGAGCCAAGTGCCGGCGGCCAGGGCGACACACGTCCTCCCACTCATCAGGCCTGCGTACCTGAGCGCGTGGCTGATGGCCAGGTAGCGGTAGTAGGACATGACCGTGTAGAGGAGACACTCGGTGCTCCCCAGGAAGTGGAAGGAATTGAGCTGGGCCACGCAGCTGCGGAAGGAGATGGCCCCGCCCCCTGGAGAGGCGAAGGTCATCAGCATTTTGGGCACAGTGACAGTGGAGAGCCACATGTCAATGAAGGACAGGTTGGTCAGGAAGAAGTACATGGGGGTGTGTAGGTGGGACTCCACGCTGATGACCAGCAGGATGAGCAGGTTCCCCACCACAGTGAGCAGGTAGACCACCAGGAAGATGCCCAAGAGGGCGGTGTCCAGGGCCGGGTCGTGGGGAATGCTCGTGAGGACCAACGTGTTCACGAGGCTCACGTTTCTCATTTCTCCCCCTGACGGACTCTGTCTCTCAAGGTAGGAAAGGTAGGAAAACAAACCTAACGTTTACTGGGAAAATCCTTCATATGAATTGTGCAAACACATTTTCTTTGATGGCAAACACAGACGTTAAATTGTCTTTTAGGGTTTACATAGTCCTCTTGCATGAAAGTGGGTCTTTGAAAAGGCATGGTGGCTTCCTTATTCTAGTATGAAATAAAACCAGCCAGATAGAGAAGAAGAGTAAATTTTGTATTCTGTTTTCTGTAGAGTTAGAAAAGATATACACAAGTAGCAACTAGGCAGAAGGGGCCAAGCCTTTTTACAAGCATCTGTCACTTTTCCATTTCTACACACTCACATATAGACATGCAAACACACACATTCAAACATACAGAATGTCTTTTTGATCACCAGAGAATTATTCGTTATAAATATAAATTCCTAAAGAAATCTTCAACCTGGATGGCTCAGAAAAATGACCTTCCTAAAGCTCTCTTCTCAGCAGCAGAGTTGTCCCGGCAGGGTTCCAGGAATGGTCCAGCAATCCTTGAACATTGCCTGCTGTCCATTCCTCTCTCCTACCCTGGAACATACTCCCTGGTCATACTTGTAATCTGATAGCAAATTAATGTAATAATGGGCAGAGTAACCATCATTTTCATCACTCCTTATGTTTATTTCTATTTTTAATTTTTATTATTTCCTTATGAAGGATTTTAAGCAATCATCCTCCCTCTCAACCATGATCAAATCACCTCATTATATATTTTCCGACACCCAAGAGGAATTCGAGCTGTTTGAAGAGGATTAGACTGTATCTCTAAGTCCTAGAAATGGATATTTATATTTGTTATAAAGCAAACAAAAATGTGCTTCTAAAAATAGAGGAAAAATATGGTGTATGAAATAATTTGTAATTGTTTCTGGGATTTTTATTGTTTACAAGCTCCAACTTAAAGTTTTTTCCTTTTTTCTTTTTGAGTGGACTGGATGACCCTCACATTATATATTCAAAGAGAAAAGAAATAAAAAGGCACGAAGAAATGAAGAAAACTCTGGTTGGAGAATTGGACATCTCTGACAGAAAGGGAGCATTTCTTCACTAATTTCTAAGATGCTTCTGCCCTACAGAATCTCATCAGCAGCACATTTCCACCTTTGAGTCTCTGATAACAATGGCATGTTTCCATTGGTTCCTAACCGGAGTCATAATGCTAAGTAAGGTTTATGGAGAAATTATTTTATTGACTTGTGGTCTTTATAGCATTTTGACTACATGACTAAGGTGATCTAAAGCCAGAGCTTAAGAAAATAAAGAAAAACTAACTATGACCATAAATACATTGTAGTCAACCAAATGTGCACAATAATGAAAAAATGCCGAGATTTTGCCAAGTTTTACAACTTACCAATTTTTAAAGTAGGTTTTTCGATCATAAGGTAAAATTCAAGGTTTAAAGAAACTCAGTCTTTAATGAGATGATTCTTTTGTCTTACAAAGACAAAACCACAAGAAGAATGAGCTAGAGAAGTAAGCTCTTTTTAAATAGCAGAACTTAAAATTGCTTTGATGTCTCAGGAGATACTGCCTTGGCTCCAGGGTCCTCATGGATGAGGAGTGAAACATCATGATAAAAATTCAGAATTTTTTACCAAATGCACCTATTTTAGTCATTTTTGCATATGATGACCTATCTTGCTCTATGAATATATATTTTATTCAGCCAAATTAATTTCAAGAATAAATAACTCTGGGTTTGAAATTTCCTCATGCAGGAATGATTTAGGGTATTTTTCCCTCTAAATTCAAAGATAGGCGATATAGCTTTCATGCCCAAAGGGAGAATTCTCTGGTGGGGCTCCTAGTCTCTTTGATAAATCTTTACCTCTGGTGATTGTGTCCAGTCACACAAGGAACTCTGCATCTCCTGTGCTCCAGGGATGCTAAGTGCTTTCCTCCTCCCACATGAAACAGCTTCCTAATTAATCGTCCTCCCTCTGGGGCTCAGCAGACACACATAGCCAAGAATGAATGCTGAGAAAAGAAGAAAAGAAAGAATGAACGCGGCATCTCCTTCCCTGGTTCAGGGATTTTTTCTCCTACTCAAAGACTTCTGCCCTTGTGCCTTCTGTCCTCTCCATTGCCTTAGAACGTACTTAGATTCTATTTAAAATTGCTTTTTTTAATTCAAATTCATATAACTAATAAGAGGGAAAGTACCCTTTTTCCCCATAATTATCGTATGTCTTAGCTATCAGAAAAGGATTTCAAGAAGAGAAAAATTGTTGTGCTGCAGCAGAGGTCCAAAGTACTGTTAGTCTTGGAGAAGAAAAAGAAGCAGCTTCACTGGCCTTACGTACTAATAGAAATACTCTCACTCCTATGTGATGGGTTTTGAGGAATTGAAGCCCCACTGAATAAACACTTCTCCTTATTAACATATTAAAATGCCCAATTTTCTCACATTGGTTTTATTAATATAGGATAAGGCATGTATTATGTAATTAATATAAAATAACAGTGCTATCTTGGAAGTTATTTCAATAATTATTTGCAATTTAGGTCCAATTAATGTATTTCAAAATCTCTATATGGAATACATGCTATTAATTTTGTGAATTTAAACTTCTATCCAACTTCTTTTATATAACTTTTATGAAAGCTATTAACTTCCATTTGATGCTTTTGGATGTATAGGTATAAAATTTTAAAAATGCAAATTTTGATCTTCTTTCCAAAATTAAATGCCCAGTTTTACATTTGGTAGAGAAAACACCCTTGTTACCCAGCTATCTTGTCTACCCAGAGACTACTTAGATCTCTTAAGAGTGCTGCACAGCTTGCTCAGTGACCTTCTACATTACGAGGCCAGTGATGCTGAGTTTTACATTCTTTAGGAGCTAGATAAACAATGATACAGCTTTCAGACCATATTTCATAAAACCAAATGAGGTTCTAAGTAATGAATGATCCAACGCTGCCAACATCATCAGCATTTTTGCACTGATGGTCCTTTGCTTCAGGAAAGCGGCCGAGCTGAGTCCTCCCATACAGTCTGGTGGCTTTTGTTAATTCTCTAGTTAAGACTAGAGAAGGGTAGAGCTCTATGCACTTGCTTTTTTTTTTTTTTTAAGTTTATTTTATTTATTATTTATCCTCCCCTCGCTGCTTGTGCTTGCTGTGTCCATTTGCTGTGCGTTTTTCTGTGTCTGCTTGTCTCCCTTTTTTGCATCATCCTGCTTCACCGTGCGGGGCCGTCAGCTCACCGCGCCTTGAGCGCGCCAGCCAGCTTGCCTTCACCAGAAGGCCCCGAATCAGCCAGGGCCTCCCATATGGTAAACAGGTGCCCAACCACTTGCGCCACATCCCCTTCCCCTGCACTTGCCTTTTGACTCTCATTTTCAACAACTGCTAGTGAAGCTGTTCTCCAACCTTTTTTTCCCCAAAATTGTTTTTGATATTCAAGGTCCTTTTGCAGTTCCATGTGGATTTTAAAAATAGCTTGTCAGTTTCTATAAAAAAGCATTCTGGGATTTTGATTTGAATTGTATTGACTCTATAGATCAATTTGGGGAGAATTAACATCTTAACAATATTGAGTCTCACCCTCAATAAGGCTTTAATTTCTCCCATGTTGTAATAGTATTCAGTGTTCAGGTCTGACACACTGTTTTTTGTCAGATTTATTTCCGTTTCCTATTTTTTGTTGCTATTGCAAATGGTATGTTTTTACTTCAATTTCTAATTATTCACTGCTGGTGTGTAGAAATACAATCGAATTTTTTTATATTGGTCTTACATCCAGTAAGCTTCTTAGTCTTGTAGCTTTTGTAGAGATTCGTTTTCTACATAGATGATCATGTTGTCTGTGAATACAGTTTATTTCTTCCTTTCCCATCTGGAATGCATGTAATTTCGTTTTCTTGCCTTACTGCATTGAATGAGTCTTCTAGTATGATGTTGAAAAGAAGCGGTGAGATTCCTGATTCCTGAAGTTG
Organism: Cabassous unicinctus; assembly: GCA_029593785.1. Taxonomy (NCBI): domain Eukaryota; kingdom Metazoa; phylum Chordata; class Mammalia; order Cingulata; family Chlamyphoridae; genus Cabassous; species Cabassous unicinctus. The sequence goes on along the minus strand of JAQZBX010004472.1, from coordinate 43,860 downwards.
GGGGCAGAGGGGAACATTGGGTCTCTCAAAATCAAATATCGTGTTAGCTGTAAGTTTTCCATAGATTTTTTTTTTTTTAAGATTTATTTATTTATATATTTATCCCCCCCTTGCTGCTTGTGCTTGCTGTGTCCATTCGCTGTGTGTTTTCTCTGTGTCTGCTTATCTTCCCCTTGCTGTGAGGTCCTGCTGTATCAGCCCCTCGCGCTGCGCGGGCCGGCCTGCCCTCACAAGGAGGCCCCGGGAAGCGAAGCCGGGGCCTCCCATATGGTAAACGGGGGCTCTATCGACTGAGCCACTCCCGCTTCCTTTCCATAGATTTTTTTAAAAATCCCTTCTATTTCCTAGTTAGCTGTGAGTTTTTAAATTGGACAGTGTTTGGGATTTGTCAAATACATTTTTTGCATCTATGAAATGAGCCTATGGTTTTAATTTTTCAGTTTGTTAATATGAATTATGTTGATACCATGTCAAATTTTAAACCAAATTTGCATTCCTGGAATAAACCACAACTGACAATGATGTGGTGGGATAAACCACAAATATTACTGCTAACTATGGTCCATAGCTTACATTTGATGTATTTTTTCCATAAACCCCTCTATTATTAACACCATGTATTAGTATTGTACATTTGTTATAGTTCATGAGAAAACATTCTAATATTTGTACTGTTAACCACAGTCCATCATCCACCACATGGTTCACTGTGTTATACAGCCCCATGCCTTGTACAAGCCATCCAAAGTGTATACTCAGTGGTTCTCAGTTTCATCACAGAGTTGTGCTGTCATTGCCTCAGTAAATTTTACAACATTTTCCTTAGTCCAATAGAAAAAAGTCTCCACATTTTTGAACCTTAGCATTGATATTGTATCTTAGTTGACACTGATGCAAAAATAGTACAATATTGCTGTTAACTATAGTCCATAAGTTACATCAATTCTGTTTGTCCTATGTATGACCATATTTTACCACTTTGTAATAGTGACATCCATTTGTTCTTGTTCATAGAAGAACGTTCTTGGAGTTGTACTATTAACCACAATCCTCATCCACCACCAAGTTCAGTTTGTTATATGGTCCCTAGATTATTCTCTAGCTTACTTTCAATTCACATTTACTTCCCTAGACTACCCCTTTCTGCCACAATCACATTTATAAATCAGGAACGTTAGTGATACTCACTATATCTTACCATCAACTTTATCCATTTCCACACTTTTGCAATCAAGCTAATTAAAACTTCTACATACTTTAATCACCAGTCCCTATTCTCAGCCCTCATCCTATCTCCTAGTAACTGATACTCTAGATTTTTAACTCTATGTGTTTATTCTTCATATTTAGATAACTTTAGTGAGACCATACCATATTTGTCCTTTCGTGTCTGGCTTATTTTACTGAGCATAATGTCCTCAAGTTTCATTCATGTTGTCACATGTGTCCCAATTTTATTTCTTCATACTGCAGCATAGTATTCCATCGTATGTATATACCAATTTTGTTTATCCATTCATCAGTTGATGAAGTTTCCATCTTTTGGCTATTGCTTCATATATATATATATTTGTCTTTCTTCTGAATGTGAGTTTATTTTTCAGGAAAATTTTGGAATAAAAATGTTCATGGTTCCATGACATTGCCAGAAAAAAAACACATAAAATTTTAAAATGAATTCTTACAAAATCTGCTGCAGAAAGGAAACTGACCTCAGGATACAGGAAGCAGACTTACAACCTAATTTCATAAAAGGTACCCACTTGTTGGCTGTGTTACCACTGAACTGACATCATCAATTAACTTACTGTTCCTTTACTTGATAATAAAAGCAAAGGTTCAAGGAATGTGTTTAGATCCCAGAGCTCTTCTTGGTCTACCTCTGGAAGTGTTAGTTTGAGGCATGGCATGTTTTGCAGTGAGGAGTTGTACTCTTTTTCTCCTTCCTTCTCCCCCTCCCCCCAAATTTTTCAGGTCGGATGTGTGTTGGATTAATCATTTTCTCCATGATCTATTGTTTATATAGTTTATAATTTTGCAGTTCATGGAATCATGGTATGTCACATACATATCCAACGGATTTTATTGCAGTTAGATTGAGAAGACTGGTGTGGATTTGAGGATGGACATGCTGAGCATGTTCTATGTGCAATCTGCAGACTGGACAGGACTGTAACTGGGTGGCACAGCTCTCATAGAATACAGTGTGGCCACAAGGTCAATTTGATCTCTTCCTATCTGGTGGGTTTAAACTTGTAAATCTATGGCTGAAGTCTCTTCCAAATCCAAATCCTTTAGAGTGAATATTCTCTCATTTCAACTAAGGTCAGAATAGTGAGTGATGGCTTTCTCACATTGATGTCATTCATAGAAATTTCCAGTTTGAGTAATCTCATGTTGACCTAGGTTAGAAAAATTAAGGTTTTCCCATATAGATGGTATTTTTATGGCTTCTGGCCAGGGTGCATTCTCTCATGTTTCCTGAGAGCAGTACTATGAGTGAAAGCTTTCTCACATATATGACATTCCTGGGGTTTCTCTCAAATGTGAATTCCCTCCTGTACTCTTAAGTTTAGAAGATTGACTATATATGTATATTCCCATATAGATGAAATTTATATTGTTCCTTTCCAGAGTGAGTTCTCTCCTGTTTTTTTAAGAAAAGAACTTTCACTGAAAGTTTTCCCACATCAATGACATTCACAGAGTTTCACTCCAGTGTAAGTTCTCTCATGCTCTCTAAGAGGAGCATATCAACTGAAAGCTTTCCCACATAGATGACATTCATAGCATTTCTCTGCAATGTGAGTTCTATTGTATTGTCTGAGGACAGAGCTTTTCCTAAAGGCTTTAGCACTTTGTTGGGAAAGTCATATGACTGACCCCTAGTGTGAATCTACTAATGTTGATTAAAAGATGAATGGTCTCTGAGGACTTTTGCAAGTGCTTTTCTGAATTATGGTTTCTTTGTCACGTGAATTAATGTAGGTTGAGTCACTATGGATCTGTGAGTGGAATCTTCTTGCAAATGATTACATTTAAAGGAATTCGTTCCGGTGTGGAATCTCTGCAATGACAAGATGTTATAAGTGTCTTTCCTGCAGATAGGTTGGATGAATATCGTTTCTATCATTTCTTGATTTCTAAAGGCACAATTCCTCCTCACTGAGAGTAGATTATTAATATTCTTCAGCATCACATCTCTGAAAAGCCTTCTCTGGGATGTGTCTAGTAGGGCCCACTCTTCCTTGTTGAAGTCTACACCCACATCTTTGAAGGTCACTAACTCCTGTGGTTGTGTTATAATTAGCTCAGCTGACAACTGTCTTCCTCTGGATTTTTATTCACAAACAGAAAGCAGTAGGTGAGAAAAGCTGATAGTTCCCTTTTCTTCAATTCAGCATTTGCGGAGTCCTGCTTTAGTCTCTATCTTCCTCCAGAGTTCTGAAATTTGCCCTTATATTTGCTGAATCACTGGGGTGGTTTTTTCAGGGTCTGTCTTCCATCGATGTGTTTGCTTCCCGTATTTTTGAAGTTCTGTTAATAGGTGCATAAACATTTAGGGTTATTATATTCTCTTAATGAATTGACCTCATTGTCATTATGAAATTTGCTTCTTTATTCAAGATAATACTTTTGGCTCTGAAATCTACATTATCTAATATTGATGTAATTATTCTATTTTTCTTTAAAGAAAGCTTCATCTTTCATTTGCTTAGTGTTAACATGGCATTTCTATTTTCTGTTTTTTTACTTTTAACATCTCTGTGTCTTATAGTTACAGTGGGTTTTCCTTGTAGGCAGCATAAAGTTGAATCTTGCTTTTTTTATCCAACCTGACAATCTCTGCCTCTTAATTGGTTTGTTTATGGTTGCGCATACAGCCTGATGAAGCTTCATTCCCCTTCCTCCCCTACCTGGGGTGGGGATGGAGTTGCAGGTGTGGGTAGCAATCTGTGCTGTGTGGATCTAAAATGACAGCACTTGCCCCAGTAGACTTCAGACTTTTCATTCTGTGCCAACCCAATGTACCTGCAGTTACCCAGAGAGGCTGATGCAGGTTCCGCCAGCTTCCTTCCTGCCAGACGTGGGGCCAAAGCCTAGGCTAGGGCTGCAGTACAGTCAGGGTGGAAAGAAGCCAGTTCCAAATGTCACTGTGATTTTCTATCAGCCTGTCTTCCCCTCATGCCAGGGGCGGAGTCGAAGTGGTGGCTACCAGACTGTTTCTGACTTGGACAGGATCAAACTTTAGCTGCTCTTAGAATTATACTTCAGCTCGCCGAATTTACTAATAAGTAGCTGAAGTTAGTGCCCAACTGTCTCATCCTCCCATTTTTGGAATGTGGAGCTTCCAATTCCAGCCACGGAATACCTCCTCAGGCAGCTTGTGCCTCCAGTGGAGGATGGGCACCGGCCTCCACGGTGTGGAGTGCTCTGCTTACAAATCTCTGCACATGGGCAGTCTCCTCCTTCCATTCTTTCAAGGATGTTGCAGGATGCTCTTCTGGGCTCCTGGAACAGGTGCTGTATTCCTAAACTGGACAAATGTGAGTTCTCTATCCCCTGGAGTAGAGTTAACACTCTATCCCCTATCCCCTGGAGTAAAGTTAACACTACAGTCCACTCCCCTCGACACATGAAGATCACGTAGTATAGAAACAGTCTCATCTTATCAATATAGTTACTGGTATTGTCTGTGGGAAATTCCTTTGTTTCAAACTGTGCATCAAGTCCCCCAATTTTGTCCTTTTGTTCTATTTTTCTTACCCCCCCTCCTTTTGTTATTCTGACTATTCTTGTTCCTTTTTGAGAATGGCCAAACTGTTCCACATGCCACCTGCTGCTGGGAGCCTCCAAACTACCAGTGCATTCAATACTGAAAACGTCACTTATTGCTCCACATTACATTGCCAAACTAGCATTAACAGAGGATGGTTAGAGGACAAACAACATGAAACTCAGGAGAAATAACATATCATGCTATAACAAAGGCAGATGACATTTTACATTATAAAAATTACATTCATTACTATATAAATGCCATCAAATATTTTTCAAAAGAGCATATATTTCTTATTGTGAATTTTATTTGTCAGTTAAAGAAAAATACTGCACATTAAGTCGGATAAAATGTTTTAGCCAATTGTATTATCAATGAGGTTTATCATAAAAAAGAGGTATACAGTTAAGAAAATAAACTATTAGAAACATTAGTGAACTTACTTAAACTCTGTCTCAATATGACTAAATATTTTTAGTTTAGTTCCTAAAGTTCCTTATTTCTCCAATATTTCTCCTGCTTTAAATATTTAGAATATCAGAATTTCTGAGTAGACAAAAAATAGTTGTTGAATTGGATTATCTTGTTTCAGTAACAATAACAAAATGTTTATAACAAATAATACTTAGTAAAATATAATAAAAGAATACAACAATAATACAAGTAATTTGAGAGTTTAATGTTTTGTTGTCCAATATGTCACCAAAATAATACCACATATAATTTTATTTTAATTTGGATTTAACATTTTATTAATGAAATATTTTGCAAAAATCATGTACAAAATGTCTATATGCTCTTCCCCCACTTCGAGTTGTAACCACAGTATCGTTATCCTTATCAGAAATTTAATGTGCTTAATATTAAGACTTTATTCATAATAAAAAATAATTCCAATTATGTCCTTTTTAATTTAATCCATGAGACAATCCAGGATCACACCTTGCATTAGTTTTATTTCTTTTCAGTTTTCTCCAATTTGGGATAGTTTTTCAGTCTTCTTTGTTCTGCATGACATTCACCTGCCTGTTACTGCTATAGGAGGTTTTTCTTTCTTAGAGAAGTTCTTACAGAACAATCATGCATAAATACAGGATTCCCATTACCACTCTATTATAAAAGTTTGCATTGGAGTGGTACATTTGTTATAATTTATGAAACTACATTTTTATAGTTTTATATTTTAACTTAGGGTTCACTGTTTGTGTAGTGCAGTTCCATTTTTTAATTGGGTATTTATTTATTTATGTATTTTTATTACAGAAGTTGTAAACTTAAAAAACAATCATGCACATGTGTGTGGAATTCCTATACAATACCCCTTCACCAACGCACCACACACCACACCGTTGTGGAACATTTCTTATAGATTATGAGATAATATCAGACTATTACCACTAACTATGGTCCACAGTGCACCTTTGGCATATTTTTTCCATACCCCCTATTATTAATGCAGTACATCTTTGGCACTGATGAAAGAATATTACTGTATTGCTGTGGACTACAGTCCATTGGTTTTATTAATTGTATTTTTCCCATGCTTCTCCACATTCCCACCTCCTTGCAATAGTGATGTATATTCATTTTAGTTCACAGAAAGACATTGTTGCATTTGTAGTATTAACCACAATTCTCATCCACCTCTGGGTTCACTGTGTTATTCAGTCCTAGATTATTCTCTAGCTTTCTTTCAGTTAACATTTATATCTCTAGACTACCCTTTTCAGCCAGAATCCCATTTATAAACCAGCTGTGTTAGTTCTACTCACTATAATGTGTTACCATTAACTCTATCCAATTCCACTCTTTTACAGTCAAGTTAATTAAAAGTTCTACATACATTGAGCATCAGTGCTCTGTCTCAGCCCTCCTCTTATCTCCTGATAACCTATACTCTAGGTTTTAACTACATGCATTTATTCTTTGTACTTAGCCATATTTGTGAGTTCTTCTGGATATATTTCTAGTAGAGGAATTCCTGGATCATATGGCAGTTCTATATTTAGCTTCTTGAGGAAATGCAAACTGTCTTCCCCAGATGCTGCACTTTTAAAAAATCCCATCAACATTGAAGGAGTGTTCCTATTTCTCCACATCCTCTCCAGCATCGATCTATTTTTTTTACTTCTATAATTCCCTAAGGTAATCCACATATTTCTTAGTAGTTACTAGAATTTTTATCTCTAGTTTTACCAGGCCATCAGAGGTTCATGATTACTGCTACTGAGAACACAGTACTGTGCTGTGTTCGTGATTACTGTGCTGAGAACACAGTCCTCCTCCTCCTCCTCATTGTAAGTGGCAGATATCTTGCCTCTATTCCTAAACTCGCTAATACTAAAGAACAGGAATGTAAAATAATATTAATTTATAAGGACAAAGAAAACAGCAGATTCACAATAAATATAATTTTCTAAGCTGGAAAGGAAATAAATGAGCAACTACTGATTTACCATTCTCATGAAAGTGGGCATTAAGGAAGAACTAAAGAAAATCATGACATATACTCACAATTTGATGGTACAAGGAAACTTTGTAAGTAGAAGTGAAGTGGGGAGAAAACATGAAGAATGCTTTAGTCTAAGTCATAATTAGAACTTCAGATCTCCTTTACCACTCCATGGAGTCAGGAAAAGACTTGAGGTTTACTATATAAAGAAAGTAACACCCAAAACTTATTAATTAGGTGATTATGTGCATATCTGGGTTGGGTTTACCACATGAAAAAATAACTTTTCAGTAGCAGTCTTACCTAATAAATATTGACACTCTCAGCCTTCTTCCTCTGTTTAGCTTACTCAGAATTTCTTAAAAGCCAGGCTTATATCCTTAAGCCAATGGGAAGTAAATTCTTTGGGTCATCAAACCACACCACGATATAACCTAATGGCATTGCCCATAAAAGTTCTCTCTCTTAGTGAGGCTGACAGTTCACTAGCAGTAAACACCCACATGGAAATGCTATCAGCTGTTTGAACCCCAATCCTAAATGTTAACATATGCTCAACTCTGCTGAGACACTTTAAGAGAACCTTTAACATAAAATAAACAGATATGAACTTACAAAAACAATGAGAAAGAAACACAAAGTGCAAAAAGAAGAAAACTTTAAGAAAATGTACCATCGAAGGACAAAAAGGTTCTTGAACATTAATAATGATAGCAAAAAAGTGAAACATAATATATGTCCTGGAAGACAACATTCAGATTATGTCCTGGAGAGGATATGAGAATCCCCCTATATTTTTGCTGTAACATTTATGTAATCTAAAGCTTCTTTTAAAATAAAATTTAAAAAAATAGTGAATATATATAAAACAAAAATTAGATTAAAAAGGGCAAAAAGACTCTTGAATATTAAAAATGATAGCAAAAAGGTAAACCTCTATATATGTCCTGGAAGACAACATTCAGATTATGTCCTGGAGAGGATATTAATGAATGGAAAATAATGTTTAAGATGAAGAAATTCCAGTATTCAATATCTGAATAATGAAAATTCCAGATACAAAACAGAAAGTGAAGTGAGTAGGAAGTCATAATTTATATATTTTAAGAAACACTTTCAGAACTGAAAGAATTGAGTTTATAGAATAGACCTAATGCATGCTCCCCTTAATGTATGAAAATAGACATATCAAAAGACATCATTGGGGAGTGGATGTAGCTTAGTGGTCGAGCACCTGCTTCCCATGTATGAGGTCCTGGGTTCAATCCCTGGCACTTCTTAAAAAAAAAAAAAAGACATCATTATGAATATTCTGAAGAGTGGAAGCAAAAATAAGATTTTAAAGCCTCTAGAATGGGGGAAAGGTAGCCAATTTCCATAAAAAGTATCCAGTTTAAGAAATATACTGAGATTCTCAAGACTGATTCAATGCCTTCAAAATTTGAGGAAAAGTGACTTGAAAATCAGTAGCCTATTTTCATACAAATGTCTTATAAGTAGGAAGTAACAATAAAGGCAATTTCAGACATGCATGCTCAGTAAGATTTGTATGCCATGTGCCTCTTCTGAAAAAGCCAGGTAGTACATGTTGTACTACAATTAATAAGAAATCAAGAAATTGGAAGAGATGTGATCCAGACAACAGAAGACCCAACCCAAGAGAGAGTTAAAGGGAATACATAGGATAATGGTGAATAAACAGCTCACCATATCACATTGCAACACAGTTATATGACAATGTATCAAGCCCAGAGTTGGTTATAAAGCTCCTGAAAAACTTGTTTAAGAAGGCAAAATTGATTAAGTACCAGTGACTGAAAGTACTGAGAGGAGATTTGTAAAAAATTTGGGAGTTGGGAAGTATCAGGGAAAATCTATGATATATTAACATAATTACAGTATGAAAATTCATTCAGGAAAAAATAAATTTGAAACAAGAACAAACATAACAAATGATGGATTGACTGTGAAGAGCATTTAAAATAGTCTTAATAAAGGAAGACAGCACTACTGATATAAAATAATTTGTGATGATTTTAACCATGTGGATAGAAATAGGGAGAGGGGGCAGATGGAAAAGAGATGTTTGTGTTTGTCTGTGTTTATGTGCACGTAGTCAGAGAATGGGGTGAAAAATGGCCAAATTCTCATCTTTCACAGGACCCCAAGTTGGAAAACCATTAGAGTAATCCAAATCTGACTTGAAGAGAGACTACCAAAGCTATAAAATAAGAGGAAGGTCCAGACCAGGATTTCAAGGAGACTGATTCTTCAAGACATGGAGACTGGAAGAAGATGGCAAGTGAAAAGGAGGAATATAGAATGAGAATATCATTTGTGGATTGGTTACCTAGATATTGGTGAAAATAATTTAGACAGTGATGACCTTAGAAGGAGCCATGTGGGGAATTGTAAGAAAATGCACAATTCAGTTTAAGGCATCTGTAAGACATAAAATAACACTATACAAGAAGCAGGACAGAGATGCAGGCTATACATGTTGACCACAGCTTCAAGGGCTGTCGTACTGGTATCTAATGGGTAGAGGCCAGGGATGCCACGCAGTGTATAATATACACATATATATAGCTCACCACAGCCAAGAATTTTCATGTCCAAAATGTTTGTAGTGATAGGGTTCAGAATCTCTGATATATATGAATACAGAGAGGAAAGGGATCATAATATTTATCAGGCTCTTTTAATATGTCACGCAGAGTCCTAATACTTTATGTGAAGTAACTCATTTAAATCCCTGATTAATCCAATGAGATAGCTAATTTTTAGCCTCATTTCATATGAGGATAAAAGGTTCAGAAGAGGTTAATAACTTGTCTAAAATCTCACAGTTAGGAAGTAGAGAAATTTCATTATACTCAGTTTGACTTTGGGGCCCACTATCTTAATAACTTCATTACTGCACTTTTTTGAGATGAGATAAGAAAGCATATACAGTGTTAAAGCAATGATCTCATATTTTATTAATGTAATCCCAGAGTCTTCTAGAAAACTACTATAAATGGCAACTGTGCTTAGGGTCCAGGGGATACTGAGGGGTGAGACTAAGGGGACCATGATCCTTGGCTCTGGGGATTAAGAATTCTTCACATGAAATATAAGCTGAGTAGAACATTGTGTCCCTGAGGATCTAATGATAGATCTGTTATACAGAATGTAAACACAAGCTCAGTAATTCTCCCCTCAAGAGATTCATTGAGCTTTTGAGGAAATCATATGGGAGATGATATTTTCCTAGATTTCTGATCAACTTTCCCATATATATATATATGAAGTTCATTCCCATTAAACCAAGCTAGTTTATTGGGGAGGTGATATAAGTGTGTTGTTTTCCTCCTTGCATGTGAAGAGGACTGCCTGAGCATATCCTCAATTAGAAATCACAGCTTATTCCCCCAAAATACCTCTTCTAGCACATCAAAGACTGAGGAGTATGCTGATCACTAGTGCCTTCTTACTCATCAGAGAATTTGTCCCCCGTAGGATAGTGGGGATGAAGGGCGCTCAAAGCCCATTATCAGTGAGTTCTCCAGGCCAATGAATCATCTCTGACCTACTAATTTCCTTCCAAACCCACAACCACAAAAGTCAAGTATTCTAGGGGAGCACTCCAGATCTTGATGTGAGCTGGGGAGAAGCCTGTGTCCGAGGGAGAAAATGCTGACATTAGGAGGTCTACCAGCACTCTCCTCTGCACAGTGACCCACAACCCGAGAAGGAGAGAGTGAAGAGGGAAGAACAATCTGGACTCTGAGGCCAGGGGAATCTCCTCAGGAAGTCAGTCTCCTGGATGCCTTGCTGCGTGTCTCTAGACAACCTTCATCTTGTAAACCAGCAGATTCAGATGCCTTCTGGGGATAAAGTCTGATGTCATCTTTACCCCTGCTCCTATAGTTCATAGGTGAAGTGAATGGCTGTGGAAAATGAGTCTTCTGTGACTGACTTTATTCTTATGGGATTAACAGAACAACCTGGGCTCCAGCTGCCTCTTTTTTTCCTGTTCTTGATGAACTTTGTATTCACTGTTGTGGGGAATTTAAGCTTAATTAATCTTATTTGTGTCAATTCTCACCTTCACACCCCCATGTACTTTTTCCTCTTCAATCTGTCCTTCATTGATCTCTGCTATTCATTTGTATTTACCCCCAAAATGCTGTTGAGCTTCATTTTAGAGAGAACTGTCATCACCTTTGCAGGATGTATGGCTCAACTATTTTTCTTCTGCTTCTTTGTCACCTCTGAGTGCTATGTGCTGACAGCCATGGCCTGTGATCGCTACGTGGCCATCTGTAAGCCCCTGTTGTACACAGTCACCATGTCCCCTCAGGTGTGTTCTCTGCTTATGTCTGGTTCATACATAATGGGGTTTGCTGTTGCTATGGCTCATACAGGGTGCATGATCAGGCTGACATTCTGTGATTCCAACATCATCAACCACTACATGTGTGACATCTTCCCCTTGCTCCAGGTCTCCTGCAGCAGCACGTATGCCAACGAGCTTGTTGTTAGTGTTATTGGGGCCACAGTTGTCATAGTATGTAGTCTCATTATGTTTATCTCTTATGCTTTGATTCTTTTCAACATCCTTCACATGCCATCTGCTAAGAGTTGGTCCAAAGCTTTCAGTACCTGTAGCTCCCACTTAATAACTGTTGGCCTTTTCTATGGATTTGGGATGCTCACACATGCCAGGTCATCATCTGCTGGGTCTTTGGTGCAGGGAAAATATTTCTCAGTGTTTTATACCAATGTGGTGCCCATGCTGAACCCCCTTATCTATAGCCTGAGGAATAAGGATGTCAAACTTGCTGTGAAGAAAACCCTGCAAAGAATAACAAACTGAGTAGGACCATTTATTTTCATAGTCCCTGGCTCCATTCTGTTTTACTTCTCTTCCATAGCCACCCCATTCTCTTCTTACTATTCTTCTTTTTATTCTCTCCATCTTTCTTTCTAATGTATTTTTGGAAGAATTTTTATTCTAATTTCTTTTCTTTCAATTTACAATGTAATGCGGATCTATTCTTTGACTTCATTGTCATCCTCAATTTCAAGGTGGCCCCAACCTGATGTTTACATGTTTATTTGTGTTATCATATGGAGACACTATAATCTGTCTAGATTTAACACTACCTAATACTTTTCTTGTTTTCTGTTTCCCATCCATGGTGAGTTTTGCAGTTAGATATTGTCTGACCAGTTTATCTTTCTTTTCTTTCTCTGAATCAATTACATAGGGCTCTTTCCTATGTAATTATTTACAGCTGCATTAAAACTGAGTACAGGGTCAACTGGCATATGAACAGACCTAAAATTTCAGTCTCTGGGACATAAACTCATTTAGCTTATTTAATGGGCATACTGCTAATTATAGGTTGGCTGACAAAAATTGTGGACATAGTAAAGTTGTAAATATTTCCAGGAAGTTTTATAGTTCTTTTTTTAGTAGTTCTTTTTCTGTCTCTTGGCATCAATCTATAATGGAACTGAAAACCATTTTGCACTAGGGTTCTTTCCTTTCTTCTTGGGGATGTGTAAGCACCAGTGAGGATCCCCACCCTGCCCACCTTCCTCAAAGTCCATCAATGATGAAGATTTTAGGCAATTGTTATTGTCTCTATTTTATTGCATTGATAAATGGATATGGCGTATTAATTGAATTGAAATTGTCAGTGATTGTCCAGGTATCTGTGGAAGAGGTTTTATTTGTTATTTTCCTTGTTCTCCTAAAATAATGTGGGGTTCATAGGGGTTATGATTAAAAATTACACAATGACATACTTCCTACAGGATAGAGTGTCACAAGTAAAGTCAAGTTTCTTTGTTTGCATAGTTGTGTAATAAGGATTCCTTTTTGTAAAGGAAGACAGTCTCTTTACTTCTTTAAAAAAAACTTATGGCAAACCTTACTGTTCTGTGTTCTTTCAATATGTAAGCTTGACTTCTCCCTTTTGTTTCTTGCAAGAAAAAATTTTAATCTCTGGTCTGTGTGTTGTCTCCTTATTGTGTTCTGCAGATGATGAAAAGTTTATAGGATTTGCTCAAAGTCACATGGCTAATGTCGCAGGGCTCAGGTTTTGAAGTTAATATTCAGGAGGGAATGTTAGGGAAAAAAAAGAGATTTGTGAAAGGAGAGAGAGAAATTCTGGAAAATTGTTTCATAATAAGCCTGAGTGTGGGGGTTGTTATTGGAATGATGCCTTCAGCCAAGATGCTATTAGAACAGAGGAGATTGACAAGGCTTTGATGCCCAACTGGAAATATGCATATCACCCAGAGAGGTTTGATTTTAGAGTAGGACAAACAGAATCAGCTACAAAGAAAGATTAAAGCACAATCCTTTTAAAATAGTGACCATTTCCTGTGATGGTGAGGCTGAGAGTTTGGGAACCAGCCTCCCTTGTGAGGCATGGTGCACTACCCAGAACAGCACTAATTTTATAACCTGTTAGATATTATGTTATAGTGGATACTTGGAAACACAATAAAATAATGGCTATTCACAGTAAAAACAATAAAAAATCAGGCTCTGTAAAATCTCTTTTCTGTTTTACACAGAAGATAAACTTGTTTGTGACAACATTCAATGAGATTAGGGAGTAGATGTTCCTCAGAGGACATAGTACCTCAGGGATGTAGTTAAGTAGATCTGTGATTTTTATGCTTATGAAAATGTATCATGAGTTTTGAAAAGTTTCAAAATTCTCTGGAATAAATATTTACTCTTAGAGTGAAATAATGGCAGTTACGATAGTTACATAAATCTGAACAATTTATTACTATGAGATCAAAGTGTCATATACATACTTTCATTATAACATTCATCACACTGTCACAGTTTTGTTTAAAACTCTTACTCCCCAAGCAGTGCCTGAATGGTTACTCTCTACTTCTGTCCTCCTTTGGCTATATCCACTGAAGTGCCTGTTAAATAGATAGCTTAAGATGTTTGGTTTGAATTTTGCTCTAAAACACACATTTTTAAATGTTCACGTTTTAATAAGACATAAATAAGATATATATCTTCATGTCTATAAATCCTGAGTACTTAACAGAATTAAATGTGACTCATAGGCATGACACTTCTTGTAGTCCAACTACTATATTGCAGTAACCAGCACGTCATGGTGGAGAGTGAGTCAGTCAACAGCCTGGCTCAGTTCTGTGAAGTCATCAGGCTTCAATGTATAAACAAGTTGAATATATATTTCTGTATAACTTGGGAAACATAATCAATATTTTAATTATAATCACATCTGATGATATTTGTAACCAAAATTGTTTAAATTCAAACCTAGTGTTTTCAAAATTATTATAATAAAAAATTAACTATGACATATTTTCAGAATATAAATTTATTTTACAACTATTTAATATTTAGAAGTTCTGTACCTATAAATTAGTGAATTTCTTCATGATATGGATATTGTCATATTTATCTTGCTTATCCTCTTATTTTTGCTGCTCCATAAATACAAATTAAATAAATTAAATATTTTATTTATATTCACCTACATATTATTAAAGGTTAAGGCTATATAAAATGTTGTTATACATAATTACTTAATTACATTAATTACATATTTGTTTTAAGCTGATTAAGTACCATTAATTTAAAATGACAATATACCAAAGTCCTATTCTCACAGAAAACATCAAGTTAGAAATCTCAGAAACCTCTTATATTGTACTCATAGATTGAAGTTCATTCCATCACCTAAAGGAATTGAAACATTATCAGGACATTGATTTTACATAACTTGCAGGTTGACTTTTAATGGAAAAGTTTTATGTTTTTCTATCCAAAGTCCTCATTGTTTCTCCTTCATGAATAAAGATTGGGACAGGACTTTCTAGCCATTGAGTAAAAACTAGTTTGGCAAATGGGTTTCAGGTTGAGGCATTGAATGTGGGCTTTTCAGGTTTGGCCTGGTACAGTTGGAGTTTCTGTCTGATGGCTCTGGTAGATTGCAGCCTAAAGGGCTTCCAGAGAGCAAGGGTGGAGGGGATCTGCTATGATAGCACCCCCCATGCTTTGGAAGGCAAAAAAAACAGTGAGGCAACATAGCACTCACGGCTCCATTTCAACAACCAACCAAGAGGTGCTCTACTACATGGATGCCAGCTACAGCAGACACCTGAAAAGGGAGATGAACCCTTTGTGGACAAGGGCCCATGGTGCTGCTGAGGGGGGTGTGTTTCAGGTGCCCAAGGAGCACAGTGCTAAGCTTCAGGTGCTCCAGTTTGCATTGGTGGGAGGCCAGGCATGGAATCCTGGCAGTCACTGCTCCAGGTGGAAGCACATAGGCACCCTGTATCAGGCACTTCTGTCCATTTCCAGCTGATGTGTCCTTGTAGTGGGACCTAAACTATCTGCTGTGTGACTGCTCTGACAAAGCCCAGGCAGTCTGCAAGTTAGGGCTTCTTTTGATTTTGAAATATTTGAAAGTACAAAGTGAAATTTAGTTCCAAATTGGTTCAACATTAAATTTGTCAATGAAAGAAAGAGCTCTTAGTTATTTAAATATGATTTCATTGCTGTAAATTTTTAGATGGTTCTAAAAATGATTTCAAGCTCTGTGTTATTTTTGCATTAAATATTTCTTTTTGTTGGTGATTTTAAATAAATTGTGGTGATTATTATTAGGAGCTCTTGATCAGGAATTGCAACTAGCTGTTTAATTCACAAAACCTGATAGGTTCCAAGCAAGCACAAATTATCATTAAGGTATGAAAACATTTTATTTGGAAATATTATCAGAGAAAATAAAATAATCACAATTCTGTTTTCAGCACAAGATGGATAATTTTAAGTTTGAATGATTCACTATAATATGGTATAAATTGAAAATACTGATTTTTCTTATTTTACCATCAGTCATAACATACATATTAAAAAATTCACAAATCATACATGTATGGTTTAATAAATAAAACACAAATTAATGTAATCTCCACCCAGGTCATAAAACAAGATATTGTCAGAATATTTCATTGAGTAATTTTAGTTGTTTTTTTGGTAGGTGTCTTCAGTGGGTGTTCAGGGCCCAGTAAACTATCCAACAATTGCAGATAGTTGAGTTATTAAATAGCTTATTCAGTTGCATTTGTCCCTAGATTAGGCTAAGTGGGCAGGATGCACTCACTATATAGTTTGACTTTGGGGAATGTCTTCATAATTGGACAAGTATTTAAATAAACAAAATTATTTGATGCTAAAAAGTGAGATCCTATATTATAGTTTTGTTAGCTGTTTCCGTTTTGCTTCCATTAAATATTTCAGCTTTTTAAGATGGTTAAAATTGGAATTTTTAGTTTGTATATATGTTACAAGAATAAATTTTTAAAAATCACACACAAAAAAACCAGGACTATACGACACAAACAGGGAACCCTAATGTACACCATGGACTGTCTCATTTGTATATTGGAAGCAGATAACTTGTTTTATAGGTTTCATAGGCTGTAACCAGAGGGGAACTTTTGGTCTAAGACAAACTGTATTCCTATAACTGATTTTGATGTGATTTTGTACTTAGCATTGCTACTGAAATGATTTAAACAAGATATTTGTCTAGCCTTAAAATATATCCCCACAAGATAATTTTGATTACAAGGAAAAAATAATGACTTTACAGTGGAGCATCCTGACCATCTCAAGGTAACAAATTGATAAAAGTTGACATTATCAGTAATGGTACTTGTGAACTAAGAAGGGCACAACAGCACTTCTTTGATCTTCTTGTCAAAAATGAATAAACTGAAATTAATTATGTAGAAACTTCAGACAAATCCAAACTGACAGACATTTCACAAAATTATTGGTGTCACTTCTTTAAAAGAGTGAATGTCAGGTAAAAATATCACAGGATATAAGATCAACAAGCAAAAATCAGTACCATTTCTGTCCATTAAAATGAGCAACCTGAAGAGAAAATCAAGAAAAAAATTCCATTTACAAAATATCTAGGAATAAACTTAACTAAGGATGTAAAGGACTTGCCACTGAGCTCACTCAACTGGGACAGAATGGCCTCTTCAACAAATGGTGCTGGGAGAACTGGATAGCAATATCCAAAAGAATGAGAGAGGAACATCATCTCATGCCCTATACAAAAATTAACACAAGATGGATCAAAGATCTAAATATAAGAGCCAAGATCATAAAGCTCCTAGAAGATAATGTAGGGAAGCATCTATGAGATCTTGTATTAGGAAACGGTTTCATAAACTTTACACCCAAAGAACAAGCAATGAAAGAAAAAATAGATAAATGGGACCTCCTCAAAATTAAACTTTTGTGCTTCAAAGGAGTTTGTCAAGAAGTTGAAAAGGCAGCGTACTCAATGGAAGAAAATATTTGGGAATTACTTATCTGATAAGAGTTTACTATCCAGCATATATAAAGAAATCCTACATCTCTAAAATAAAAAGACAAGCCATTTTAAAAATGGGCAAGATATATGTATAAACACTTCCAAAGAGGAAATACAATGGCTAAAAATCACATTAAAAGATGCTCATCATCACTAGCTATTAGGGAAATGAAAATCAAAAATACAATAAGGTTTCATCTTATACCTGTTAGACTGGTGACTATTAAATAAAACAGAACTACAAGTGTTGGAGAAGATGTGGAGGAAAGGGAACACTCATCCACTGCTGGTGGGAATGTAGTATGGTGCAGGGCCATTGTGGAAGACATTTTGGCAGTTCCTCAGGAAGTTAACTATAGAATTGCCATATGATCCCTCAATCCCACTGCTGGGTATATATCCAGAAGAAATGAAAGGAGGGACATGAAGAGATATATGCACACCAGTGTTCATAGCAGCATTATTCACTATTGTCAAATATTGGAAGCAACCCAAGTCGTCCATCAACAGATGAATGGAAAAGCAAAATGTGGTATATACATACAATGGAATATTACTCAGCTATAAGAAAGAATGAAGTATTGACACACAAAAAAACATGGATGGATCTTGAAGACCTTATGTTGAGTGAAGTAAGCCAGTAACTAAAGGAACATGTATTGCATGACCTCACAGATATAACCTAAGCATACTGAGCAGACCCACAGAGATAGAGCCTGGATGATAGGTTATCAGTAGACAGAAAAGGAGTAGAGTGTGGTTAGCCTACGCTCAATCTGGGCAGAACCTATGATAAGGTGGAAGGGGGTGGTTTGGCAGTGGATGGGGTTGATGGTGGTGCAGGGATGTGGTTTGGGTCGATGGTGCTGGAGTGTGAGGGTAAGCAGGGTTGGTGGGGTAGATTAGACTATCCATGGAACTGCGGGGAGGACTGGAGGAAGGAACAGGTGAACTCTAGGGATTTTTACATCTGTGGTTGAAACTACAATTGTAGGAATGTTTTTTTGGCAAATATGGCAAGGGAGGGTCAATGGTGCAAGGTGTAAGAGGTGGGGGGATATGTGGAGAAGGGTACACCAGGAGCATGCCTCTATGGAATATGAATGTGTTCATGTGGTCATAGGGTGTTGTCTCAGTGGGTGGAGACCCACACAATAAACAAGAAAATAGTAAACTCCCATTCTGGAGAGTCCTGCTACATCTCAAATAGAGAGGCAAGAATCTCTCGAGTATATAGGGAGTGCCTAATAAAAGAAAACAGACCAATATGTCAAGTCCTCAATATAAATGCATGTAACTATGAAACTTATTCTTGAAAAAAAAAAAAAAGAATTTGAGTGGTTACCATAAGTTCCAAGGGGAGGAGCCAAGAAGAATAGGTGGAACATAGGGCAATTTTAGGGTATTGGAATTGTTCTGCATGATTATGCAATGATGGATACAGGCCATTATACATTTTGTCAACACCTATAAAATTGTATGGTGCAAAGTGTAACCATAATGTAAACTATTGACCATGGGTTGTAGCAATGCTTCAATATGTGTTCATCATTTTTTAAAAATATACCTTAGTCATGTAAGATGTTATTAATAGGGGAAAATGTGAGAGGGGAAGGGGAAAATATATGGGAATACCCTATATTTTTTATGTGACTTTTCTGTAACCTAAAGCGTCTTTGAAAATACAGTGAGGAAAAAAAAAAGAAGGCACTGGAGGAGCATACAGAAGAAATTGTTAACATAAATAAAAGATAACAGATCTTATGGTGATATAAGGCACAATGCAAGAAAAAATTTTTGGCTTTGTTTTTGTGGAAGTTTTGGATTACAGAAAAGTTACAATTATGGCAGGGGAGGATCACTGGAACAAGTTGTCAGTGGTGGGGGAATGTGTGGGGAAGGATGCACCTGTGGCATGCCTCTATGTAATATGAATGTATTCATGTGGTCATGGGGTGTTATCTCAGTGGGTGGAAACCTACACAATAACCATCAAAATATTAAATTCCTATCCTGGGGAGTCCTCCTACATTCTCTAATAAAGTGGCAATAATCTCTGGAGTATATAGGCAGTGTCTAGCAAAAGAGGACAGACCAGTTCACCAGGCCCTTTATATTAATGCTTGTTCTTATGACCCTTATTCTTGTAAAATTGAAACTTAGCCTAGTAATGTATATTGTCTAAGAGTTACCTCCTGAAAGCCTCCTTGTTACTCAAATGTGGCCTTTTTCTAAGCAAAATTCTGCATATAAGCTCACCGCCTTCCCCCAGGCATAGGTCATGACTCCCAGGGATAAACCACTCTGGCACTGACGGATTATTACCAAGCACCAACTTGTGATGCATTTGGAAAAAGACCTTGACCTAAAGGGGTAAATATTAAATACAAATGAGTTTTTATGGCTAAGAGATTTCAAAGTGATTTGGGAGGTCATTCCAGAGGTTACACTTATGTACACCTCAAGAGGATCTCACTCACTGCCACAGTAAACAGTGCCTCAAGCAGGGGTGCTCCTGAAGGCTCTAGAGACATCTGGACACTATGGGCAGGCAGACAACCCCAGGAAATTGACACTCCATCGTTGGGCCTTACCTTGGAATATATGTTAACCTATCTCCTCAATGTAACAGAGTTAGACTCATTTATAATTTCCCTACACATGGTTCTTCTGCCCCTTTTATTTGAACCTTTAATTAGCACTATACCTGTTAAATATGTGTCCGAGAGATTTAAATCTTTGTTCTGTTCATGTGCTGGTTGAGTCCTGAATCTCAGCAGAGTTGCAGCCAACACCTACTCTTTAGTTCATTGGACTCACCCAGGACAACCAACAAAAGGATGATGATGGACAATGCCCATCCCAAAAAACGGAGAGTATCTACAACTGCAAGCAAGACAGTTCCATCCATCTGCCCCATGGAATCTAAGTCCCTTCTCAATTGGAAGTAGAGTGGGCATCACCATCTCCAAATCCTCAAGGCTGAGGAATGAACAAACATAAGGGGGGAATGCAACTATGGACCAAAGTAGACATTATTATTGTAGTAATGGAAGAACTTGTTAAATTGATATAAAGAGAGTAGTCACAAGAGGTTCCCAGCGGAGGGAGAGGGAAGAATAGGTGTAAAAATGAGGCTTTTTTGGGACATTGGAATTGTTCTGCAGGATATTACATGGATGGATACAGTCCATTATACTTTTTGGCTAAACCTATAAAATTTTACTGTACAAAGAATAAACCATAACGTAAATTACTGACCATGGTGCAATGCTTCCATATTTGTTCATCAATTGTAACAAATGTGCCACACTAACTAAAGATGTTATTAATAGGGAAAAAATGTGAGATGTGGAGGGGGTGGAGTAAATGAGATTCCCCTATATTTTCAATGTAACTTTTCTGTAATCTAAAACTTCTTTAAAAATAAACAAAAAAAAAAAGTCAAAAAAGAGTGAATGTCATTCATGCAAGTCAAAGAAGACTGATAAACTGTCTCAAATTGGAAAGCAAAAAGACATAACTACATGCAATACGCCATCCAGTACTGCAGCATGGATAAAAAAGAATCATTGGGACAATCGGTTATATTTGAGTAATATCTAATGAGCAATATTAATTTTCTGGTGTTGATAATGGCACAGTGGTTAGGTAGGTCATTAATTTTAGAGAATTTGGATGAAGGATATAGAGGATTTCTGTAAACTGTTCTCAAATATATTTTATAAAATCATACATTAAAACCAAAAATATTGTAAACACACAGCATCTTCCTATCCTGAAATTACCTGGACAGATAGAAACACTTTCTGACCAAATATTCTTGTTTTCTCAGGTCAAGTATTACATACATATTATTTCTCAATCTATAAATTAATTTGTTCTTCCTGGAAAGCACACAGGTGTAAAAGACAGAAGAGGAGTTTCACTCATTCATAGACCTGGCAGAAGATGGATTGAGTTACATAAGTGAACATGAGCCAAACAACAAAGAAACCACGATTATGTAGGTACTGCATGTCCTGAAGGATTTAACCTGCCTTCAAGCAGAATTGATGTGGAGAATGAAACCATAAAAGATAATGGCAGTGACACTGGGCACAAAGTTGTTGATGCTTCCCACAATGAACACCTCTAGTTCACTGACATAAGTACTTGTGCAGGAGAGCTGGAGCACAGGGAGGATGTCACAGAAATAATGGTTGATGGTTTTGGCATCACAGAAGGTCAGTCTCAGCATGCATCCAGTGTGGGCCATAGCACCAGAAAATGCCATCGAGTATGATCCAAAAATTAGGTAGGAGCACACTTTCGGGGACATGGCAATGTTATACAAGTGTGGATAACAGACAGCCACACAAGAATTATAGATCACTGATTTTGGTATATTGTACTGAGAAATACAAAACAGCAACAACAACAACAACAAAACCCACAACAAGTAGAGCTGGATTATGCACACAATATAGGAAATAGTATTCTTCCTTGATATAAAGTTGATTAGCATTTTGGATGTAAAAACAGAAGTGTAACGAGGTCTATGAGGGACAAGTTAAAGAGGAAAAAGTACATGCGGTGTGAAAGTGCAAATTCAGCCCAATTTAAGTTATCAGTTCCAAGTTTCCCAGCATGGTGAACATAAACATTGCTAGAAAGAGGTAAAACAGTCAGAGCTGGAGATCTGGGTGGTCTGTTAACCCCACCAGAATGAATTCAGACACAAAAGAGCCATTTCCAGCAGCCATTTGGATCTGGGGGATCTGTGAGCACAAAGAAAAGAATTACTGGAAAGGGCAATCCAGATCATCCCACAATATCTCCTGGTACAGGAGTGGAATTTACAATGGGAATGTCTGAGACTACTCCAACATGGACCCATAGAAACTGCCTTTATCACTCATGATATTGAGTGACACTGATTTTTCCTTGTTAGAGTCCTGTATCAGACTGCCAAAAGGGTGCTGATGCAAAGTACCAGAAATTTGTTGGCTTTTATAAAGGGTATTTCTTTGGGGTAAAAGCTTACAGTTACAAGGCAGTCAAAGTCCATCTCAAGGTTGCTTTCTCACCAAAGTCAGTTGCCAAGTGTTGAAGCAAGATGGTTGCTGATCTCTGCCTGATCTCTCCTTCCACTCTGGACTTTTAGTCCTCTCTCTCCTGGCATAGGCCTTGTTTCTTTCCAGGCCTTCTGTAACAGTCCCACCTGTTCTGTTCTCTTCCCAAGGTCAGCTTCAAACTATCAGGTGACTGGCTCATCTCTCCCTGGAGCCCCAGGATAAAAAATGACAGAGCTCTCTCTCTTCCCATGTCTATCTCAGTCAATCTTTGTGTTTCCATTTATATCAGACCCAGCAAGGGGCTGAAACTCAACTTGAGTCAGGCCCACTGACATAAGTCAAAATATAAAAGCCGTAACTCAATCTTAACAGGTAATCCAATCAAGAAACCTCAACTGAATTTAATGCAATCAAAGGGTGTCACACCCAGAGGAATAGATCAGTTTATAAACATAATCTTTCTCTTTTAGGGATTGATAAATAATATCAAACTGCTGCAACTCCTAAACTAAATATAACCAAGAGCACCTCCCAAAATAGCCTACAGAATGAAAGACAGTGCTGCCATAGGACACGTGACAGCTGGAAAAACCAAGGGAGAAGGGAGAAGATGAACCAGGATAGAACTGTCTCTCTCATCTCATCATTTCTTCACTCACCTGATTTCTCCCATCATCTGCAAAACTGGAGGCAGAGGACCTAGCTACCCAGAGCTGGCCTCTAATGCATGCTAGACCCCTGGTGGAGTGGGAGCCATGAACATTGATTCTATATCAGAACTAAGGGACCAGTGCTTAGGTGAGGTTCAGGAGTTGCCCCAAGTCACAGAGTAAAAGCCAAAAATCTACAAGAGTGAGTCCTTTATGGATAGAGAATTCACATACTAAGGTACAAGAACCCTGAGGTTCCTATTGTCTCTCAATAGTCTCTGTTGCCCCTCAAAGAGATTCTTCCACCTGATTCATTGGAGTGGCAAGATGATACAAAATGTCCAAGAAAGCCACATGCCTTCATGCCTGGAATTCTGTCTCAATAGATGGAGGACATAATACGAATAGAATTCAGGAACTTACAGTATTTAGGCCAGAAACTCTGAGATTCCTGATCACTCTTATTTTTGCTCATCTCTAGGCATCTGATACGTTGGTGAATTTACTCTGATGGCCAATTTCTCTCTCTTGCCTATTGGTATTATTTTTTCACAGCTCTTTGATATTTGGTTTAACTTATCCTGTCTTTAAAATTGCCAGCTTAAGTTAGCAAAAACCGTGCCCCAGACCGCTAATGGGGTGCAGACTTTCTCCCAGGGGTTGGGTAAAGTGAGCTCTAAAAGCAGTTTCTGTCCAAGTAGTTTCCAGACCGGCCAGCAGATGGCGCCTGTTGGCGCACGTTTCCACAGAAGTGTATCTCCTTTGTTTTAGTCTGGCCAGAGCTGAGATTCAAAGTGGTCTCCGTTGACCGAATTCACCAAAGGAAAGTCCCCCAACTCCCCCTCCGTTTTCCCTTGTAACAGCTGGCAGGGAGGATGAAGTCCGGTCTCCTCTCAGCTTAAATGCGCCGGGGTTTTGCCGCAGCTGAAGATCTCCGGTGTGGGGGAGGGGAGCCCTTTCGGCGGCCTGGAGGTTCAGCAACTCAAGGTTTGACCCTTAGGCTTCTTCATCTCTCTGGCATTCAACCTCCTGGGAGCCGTGAAGCGCTGTCCTGGTCTGCTGACCCCCCAAAGCAGGTCCCTCTGGCAGCTTTAAACTTTTTCTCTGCTGTTTTTGCGAGAGTGCTGAGCCTTGTCTGCTCACGGATGCCATGTTCCCAAATTCTGCCCTGACCACTCTTACTTACCCCTGTGGTTCTTGAAGGGCAATTTTGAACTCTGTGATTTTGGTTCCTTTGATTCTAAAAGGATGAAGACCAGACTTAATTTCCAGTATGCCCTGGAAATCTTTCAGAGGTAAAGATCATAATTTCTGATTTTAACTTTGAGTCTTCTTAAACAGCAGAAAGCGAAAGCCTTCTTGAGGATTATCACATTTGTCACTTGATAAACTCAGAAGATTTCATGTGAGTTTAATGAGACAATGCACTTAGTTGTGAACAGGTGAGAAGTTTGCTCAGTGTCTTCCCCAGGGAAAGATTCTGCATGCAATAGGAAAGTAAGGGAATGTATTTATACCCTGGACCATATAATGTCTTTGGTTCCTTAGGGACTCAATGTTTTCCTCAAGTTTTCACTTATGCCTTGGGATTGTACACCCCCCATGCAGAGATGTAAAGAAAACCCCCATCTCCATGTCATCTTCAAATTTGAAGAGAAATCTGCTTACTGTATTGCTTTTGTTCCATCATTCTTCAATATCCTCCTGGAGATTTTCCTACAAGTGTTTTGCCTCCCAGCTTCTATATTTCTATATTTGAAAATTTTCAAGTATAGAAATTGCCATAACTGACATCCGTTATTGTTTCTTCTAAGTTAACTCCAAAATAAATTTTATTGTCTTTCTTTTTCCTAAAGTCTTTATTTCAAAACACCTACTGGAAAGTTCTACCGTAATTACTTAGTGTTCTCTTTTTAAAAATATTTTTTAGTTAGAGAAGTTGTAGGTTTACAATAAAGTCATGTAAAAAATGCAATGTTCCTTGGGATTTTCCTTGGGAAATATCTAGGAGTTAATTGCTGGATCATATGGTAAATATATGTTTTATTTATAAGAAATTTTCAAACTGTTTCCCAAAGTGATTAAATATTTTACATTCCAACAATTAATGTAAGTAAGTTGAAAATTTTCTCACCTTCCCCAACTATTGGTTTTATTAGGGTTTTTTTTTTTTAATCTTTTAGCCATTCTAGTAGATGTGCAGATATGAAATGATATCTCTTGTGTATAGGTATATGTGCACATATTTCAATTTTATTTTACTCAAGTGTAATTTATATGGAATAAAATTCACATTTTTAGTTTAAAGTTCCATGATTCTTTTCAGGCATATGTATTAGAATTGCCATCACCCAAATTAACAGATTCCCTCATGCCTCATTATGGTCAAACCCTCCTCCCACTCCCAGCCATTCGAGGCCGCATATCTGCTTTCTGTTGCTGTAGTTTGCCTTTTCCAAAATGTCATTTAAATGGAATTCGTACAGAATATAGCCTTTAATCTGACTTCTTTCTCTTAGCATAGTGAATATGAGTTTCATCCATGTTTTAATATGTATCAGCAATTCATTCCTCTTTATTGTTGTGTATATTTCATTTTATTGATGCACTATTGCTAATCCTTTAATCAACTGATGAATAATTAAGCCAATTTAAAAATAAGTACACAGTTTTTGTGTGAACTAAAATATTGGTTTATTTGGTTAAATACCTTGGAGTGGAATTTTATAAGAAACTGCCGAAGTTTTGTAAGGTAGCTGTATCATATGGCATTCCCACCAATAATGTATGAGGATGCCAGTTGATTCACATTCTTAACAGCACTAAGTATACGCAGTTTTCTCCCTCATTTTGCTCATTCTAATAAATTTGTAATGATATCTCATTGAGGTTTCAATTTATATTTACCTAGTGAATAATGATGTTGAGCAACTATCCATGTTTTTTTTTCTCACCCACATATCTTTGTTGGTAAAGTGTTCACATCTTTTGCTCATTTAATTTTTGGGGTGTTCATTTTTTATTCTTGAGTTTTAAGTGTTTTATTGATAGTTAATGAATATAAGTTCTTTGTCAGATACACGATTAGCAAATATCTCCCATTGTTGGCTTGTCTTTTCATTCTTTTAATATTGTCTTTCTCAGAGTAAAATGTTTTCATTTCAATAACAGTCAATTTAAGTATTTAAATTGTGCTTTTTGGTGTATTGTACTTTTTGTGTTCTGAGTAATCTTTGCCTAACAATATGTCATGGAGCTCTCCCCTTTTATTTGCTTTTAAAAGACTTAATGATTTTTTTTTAAACATTTAGACCTATGATTCATTTTTGTTAAAGATGTTAATTATGGATAGAGATTCTTATTCTTACTCCTCTCGACCTCCTCCTCTTTCTCCATCTCCTTCTCCTTCTCTTCCTTTTCTGTCTCCTCCTTCTTCTAATTCTTCTTTTGTATGGTTATCTTTTCTATTCCAATTGTGCTGTTATATATGGTACTGCATTTTATAATTCACATTCCATGTAATTCACTCCTATAATGTGTACAATTAAATAGCTTTAGTTTATTCACAAGATTGGGCAGTCATTCCCATAATCAATTTTGGAACATTTTCATTGCATCAGTAACGATCTGGTTAGCCATCACTCTGCAATCCCTCCATCAACCCAGTCCTAGGCAATCACCAATCTACTTCCGGTCACTATAGATTTTCCTACTGTGGACATTTCTGTAAGTGGATTAATACGATATGAGGTCTATTGTGTTTGTTTTCTTTCAGTTAATATTTTATGGTTCATCCATGTTTTAGCATATATCAGTAGTTCATTGCATTTTATTGCCAAATGGTATTCCATTGAATGGATTTACCACATTCCATTTATCCATCAGGTGATGGACTATTACATTCTTCCACTTTTGTTTTTATGACTAAAGATACTATGAACATTCGTGTGAAATTTTGCATAGACATATGTTTTCATTTTTCTCAAGTATATAGCGAAGAGTGGAATTTCTGGGTCATAACAGAAATGCCACATTTAACATTTTGAGGAATTGCCACACTGTTTTCCAGAGAAGCTATAACATTTGGCATTACCACCAGCAGTGTATGAGGGCTCCAAATTTGCACATCGTGACAAACACTTATTATTACATATTTTTTATTTTTCTGGTCACCCTAGTGGGTTTGAAGTTACATATCATTTTAATTTTGATTTGCATTTCCTTGATGACTAATGGTATTGGAATCTCTCATGTGCTTATTGTCCACTTGTATATCTTCTCTGAAGAAGTATCTGTTCAGATCTTTTGCCCATTTTTAAATGGCGTTATTTGCCTTTATATTATTAAGTTGTAAGAAGTCTCTCTCTGTTTTTCATACTAGACAATTATCAAATATACCATTTGCCATTATATTCTCCTATTTGTGCTTTGCTTTTCACACTTTTTTTGCCTTTTTTCAAGCAGATCTGTCTTATTTTATTTTATTTTTCTTCTAGGCAGATCTGTTTTTAAATTTGGTGTAACCAAATTCATTAATTTTTTTGTTTTTTTGCATTTTGTTTTATTCTCTTTGCTTTTGGTGTCATATCTAAAAAGCATTATCTAACCTAAGGTTATGAAAAAACATGCCAGTATTTTCTTCTAGGGCTTTTATAGTGTTTTTCTTATGTTTAGATCTATGATTCATTCTGAGTTAATAATTTTTATGGTGTGAGATAGACATCCTATTTCAATCCAGTAATCACAACACTATTGTTGAAAAGACTAATCATTCCCCATTAAATTGGCATCCTTGATGACAAAAAATACACCATAAATGTAAGAGTTTACTTATGGACTCTCAATTGTATTCCATTGATTTATATGTTTAATATATGTCTCTCTATAAATGTACAGATATATATTTATATATCCATATGTAGATATATAAATGTACAGATATATATTTATATATCCATATGTAGATATATATTTATGTATCTATAGATATATGTGTATACACTCACAAAAAAACACACACCCTTCAATTTTTTTAAATGCAGGAAAATTTTCTCTGTTGTTACCACTCTTTGATTTTCTTTCCGATATCATTTCTATGTGTTGTAAACTACCTTGCCGCATTTCTTGAGGGATTTTAATTCCCACTTCTTAATAGTAAAAATGATAGTGGAAGTGGTTGTGGAATGCCTTCAACCTATTTTTTTCACCATTTGTAATCATCTAGAGCAAAAAGAGTGAAGGTGGGGTGGAAAGAGGAATACCTTTAATGATTTTTATCTCTTTGAACCTTCAGTAATTCTTAACAAACTCCAGAGAATTCAAATGTGAAAGAGGGGAAAAGGAAAGGAGAGTGCAAAAGAATTGCCAAGTTTTTCTCCCACAATTTACAATTTATAATATTTTCTGCAGTTTAAAAATTTTTAGTCAGATGCAATTGTGATATATATATCAAATTTATATCATATATACATATATATTTCAGGCTTAAATTGTACTTTTAAATATTTTTCGTTAGAGCCCTTATTTAGGATATTCTGCAGAGCAGCCTTTTTTCTTTTATTTAGTTCAAATCTTAATCAAAAGTGCCCAACAGAGGGAGCTCGTACATTATCTCTAAAACATTAATTTATAAGGAGAAGATATATATTTAGTTGGACAATATAACTACATTCCTTTATTTTTAGGTAAATTTCATATAGGTTTATGTTTCATTCTGTACTTGTTTTGATACCGAAGGAAATTCTTATTTTAATGCACTTGCAATGTTTAAGAAGGCCCTTCCTGAGGATCAAGAGTACCCACTCTCCTATGCCATGATTTATGCTGTAGACCGCATAGGGAACTTATTTCCTAGCAAACTCTCAGAGATAGAAAATTTCTCCAGTAAGTGCATTTTTGATAGGAATTTCATATCCAGAATAGCATAAATTGGACCTTTGTGCACCTCTCTTGAAATAATCATATACAGTCAGATTGTGGGATTCATTAGCACACATTTCTGAGTCCTGTCCATAAATGTCATTGATCTTTACCTTTACACACAGTATTTCCAGGCTTTTGATGGATTCATGAATTTTAAACTCTAGTCAGTTTTGAGGAAAGGAAACATGCAGCTATTAAACAATGGTAACTTTGTTTTGGATAGAACACAGTAATTGAATGCTCCGATCATATAAATCATGGATTGACAGATCCCCTTTGTGTTTATCCATCTTTACCTTAGTTCTGACAGAGAAACAGAGTCAGGCAAGCCAGCTCCTAATGCATCATAATTCTGATTTGAGGCATTATTGTCTACAGTTAGAATCTCATTGAGATGGAGAGCCAGGACTGGTGCAAGGATGCTGGTGAAGGGAGTCTAGTCTCTGTCTCTCTCTGTCTCTGTCACTGTCTCTGTCTCTCTCTCTTTTAACACCACAAGCAGTTGTGGAATTACCAGGGAGATTGTAACTTCAAGTCACATCATTCATTTCTCTTAATTTAAGATTCTTACCCTGGAGGCTGTGTCATGAATTTCCATTTTGAGTCTAGTGGTTTCTAGATTTTAAATATTGAGAAGATCCTGTGACAGTCTGAAGTTATTTTATGAATCCCAGAAAAAGATTATGTTCTTAAACTAATCTATTCCTGTGGGTGTGGTACCCTTTGATTGTATTAAATCCAGTTGAGGGACCTTTGATTACATTACTTGATAAGATCACTTTAGGGCTTTTGATTGGACTACATCAATGAGGCAAGAGCCAGCTTGGTTTTCTACCCTCTTTCTGGGTCTGATATAAACAGAAACATAGTTTTTGGAGAGACATAGGAAAAGCAAGTTGCCATATATGATCTGGCTGTGTAAGAGAAAGGACTACATGTTTGCCCACAGCTGAACTCAAGAAGAGAAGTCCTGAGAGTCTCAAGGAGCTGAGGCCCAGGGAGAGATGACTGATCAACCACAACTGAGTTCAAGGAGATAGTAGTGAGAGTACAGCAGACCAGATATCTTGCCTGATCACCACATGGCAGGGCACTAGGGTCAACAGTAGCTGACTTCGGTGAGAAAGCATGTTTGATGGTGCCTTTATTTGGACATTTCATGGACTCAGAACTGTAAGCTTTTACCCTCATACATTTCCCATCATAAAAGCCAACCCATTTCTGGTACTTGGTGTTGGCAAACTAAGACAAGTCCTAAACAAGGACAGCAAAGAAGACATTTCTAAATCATACCTAAAATTGAAATTTCAGAATGCTTAATCTTTATTCTTATGCATCATAAATTCAGTGCTCAAATTCAATCTCTTTGTGTTTGGGGTTGCCACTCTCCCAGTCCCCCAAAAAGTCACCATAATTATGGTAACACAAGTCATTGTTTCATGTTTGGAGGTATTCCTTATTTTAAGCAGTTTTAAAAGATTGAAAGAGTCTGATGTTTTCAGACTAACAAGGAAACCCTCTCTATATATGTATAGCTTGATGCCCCCTCCACACTATAAATAAGTACACATGCATATATATTTATATGATTAGTTGATTATACTGCATCAGGTTAGTTGATCTAAAGCATAAAAGAGCAAGTTTATTTTAAAAAACAAATATATACTTAAAGTGAATAAATATAATTTCCCATACAAACGTATTTCACTAACTTCTTTATTGTGGCAGACAGTGCTCATCCCTCCCACTGCTAGCTTATGTCAGAATCTTCTTTCCGGGGATGGAGGCTAAATGTGGGATAGACTAATTTTGCAAGTTTTCCTTGCATCTAATGTTTGCCACCTGACATAATTCTGACTGAAGAACTTAACACATCAGTATATTTAGGGAAATAATTGGCTCCTTCTGATAAAAATTGATGAGCAAAATTGTAATTTAGCATTGAGATGTAGGATTTGTGCAGACTGAAACTTAAATTTTAAATATAATCTATTTCACCTGACTAATGTTCACTGTTCATTATACCTATGCTTTCTCTGTAATGTAGATATTCTTCAAGATACTCTTTATAATATTTGCTGAGAAAGTTCAGAATTTGCACAGTACTTAGGTGCTCAAAATAATTAAATCAATCAGAATATTTTTTTCATAGTTTGTCATCACATAGAATTCCCTCTTAGGTCCTCCTTTAAGTTTCTTCAAGGTAGAAGCATAGATTTGGGGACTTAGACCTTTTTTTTACAAGTTCTAATATCCACTAGGCAAAGAAGAAACCCTGAAAGACTTGAGCAAGGGAGAGACAGATCTGTGTTTTTTGCTATTATTCTAGCAATTGTGTGGATGGTAGAATTAGAGTATGTGGCAAATTCTAGAATAAAGGTTATAAGGCACTACAGTTTACCAGTGCAAGCCAACTAAACCCTAAAAAGTTCCTGAATTCAGGTGTTTGATTTGGGAATGGATGTGGGTCAATGTGCTTGCAGAATCTATTAGCATTTGAGGCATGTGGAAAATATTCTGAGGGTTTTCAGTCAGAGAAAAATTTAATTTCCACAAATATTTCTTGGGTGCCTACTGTGTATCTGTATTGGCCTTAGCACCAGGAGCAAAGTAGCAAACAAGACAGAAGTGGTCTTTGTCCTTGCAAAGCTTATACTTTATAGTACAGCACAGAAATTAAAAGAAAAAGAATAATGCTTGATGGGTGTTAAGATGGAGTATCTATGGGAAGCTTTGAGATCATAATTCATGCCAGCTGACATTTATTGACTACCATTTGTCAGGTACTTTTCTAAACACTTGACTTACATTAGCTCAATTTACAGTCACAGCAACCCTATGAAAAAGATGCTATTACTCCCATCCTCATCTGAAAGACTCTCTGAGACAGAGATAATTTAAATTATTTGCCCAAGTTGTTAGAAATACTAATTATGGGAATAAGCATCAAGCACATGCTCTCTAAACCCAGAGCCCAAATTCTTAACTATTATCATGAGAAGAATTTGATGACTTCAACTACTGAAATGTTACAGTTAAAGACCATTGAGGATATTCAGGTATAAATTTCCAGTAGGTATTTAGAAATAAAGATAGTAGGATTCAGAGCATTAAAATTTACTTGAAGATATCTTTGAAGAGATAACAGCTGAAGTTAATTACTACAATCCTTGAGAAATTTCTAATGAAGTATAAAGAAGCCAAGTGCATTATATTATGAAATCAATGGTAAGCCTTCTGGATCTTTACTGAAGACTTTTGCAATTTTATCTGCCATTTGTGGGGGCTCAATTTTAAAATCAGAATCTATGATCTGTAGATCTGAAGATTTCCAGGGTATATTGGAAATTAAGTCTGATTTGCCTCCTTTAAGAGTCAAAAAAACCAAAATTTCAGAGTCTGAGATTGTCCTTCAATGTCCACAGGTATACATAACAGAAATCAAGAAGCTTGGAGGTTTTCTGTCTAAAAAGGGTGATTTCCTGAATTCCAGTAACATTATATCCTCCCTATTATGAGATGGAAGTCCAAAGATTAAGGAATGCTGCTTTTATTCCATATTGTGCAATCCTGAAATGCAAGTGAATCAGGTGGGAGAATCTGTTTGAAGGGGGCAGCAAAGAATGTTCAGAGATGTAGGCCCTTGGGGTTCCCATATCTCAGTGCATAAGTTCCTTCTCCATGGAAGCAACTCTCATCCCTCTAGAAATGGGTTTTACTCTATGACTTGGGACAGCTACTGGACTTCTCCTAGACTCTGGCCAACAGTATTGAACTAGAAAGAAACTTCATGGTTCCCACCCCACCAGGGTCTAATTTGCATGGAAGGCCAAATCCAGGTTGCCAGTGCCCCTGCCTTCAGTTTTACTGCTGAAGGGAGGGCTCAGGGGAATAAGGAAATGATGAGATGAGAGAGAAGCATTCTCTCCTGTTCCATCTTTCTTCCCTCTTCTCCCTTGTTTTTTCCAGTTGTCATGTTTTATATGGCACCACTGGCCTTTAGATTCTGTGGGTTAAATTGTTGGTGTTATTTATTATATGTATCATTAAAGACTATAATTCTGGGAAATCTATGTCACTTTGGTGTTAGGAGAAAAGGCAGATTCTCTGGGTCCAAGTTGGGCTCGTCTCAAGCTTTCGCACTGTAGAACCTATTCCTGTGTGAGGAGATATTGTGGGAAGATCTGAGTTGGCCTGTAATGTAAGCCGTTTCTCTTGTTCCCACAGATGCCACAGAACGGAATGACTATTGGAAATGGCTCTTTCGTCACTGAATTCTTTCTGGTGGGTTTAACAGAGTGACCAGATTACCAAATTCCTCTTTTCTTCCTGTTTCTCACAATGTATATGTTCACCGTGCTGGGAAACATGGGCTTGATAACTCTAATTGGGCTGAATTCCCACCTTCACACCCCATGTACTTTTTCCTCTTTAACTTGTCCTTCACAGACCTCTGCTATTCTTCTGTTTTGACACCCAAAATGCTGATCAACTTTGTATCAAAGAAGAATATTATCTCCTATCAGGGATGCATGGCCCAGCTCTACTTTTTCTGTTTTTTTTTTTTTGCCATCTCTGAGTGCTATGTGCTGACATCAGTGGCCTATGATTGCTATGTGGCCATCTGCAACCCACTTTTCTATAACATTACCATGCCCCCTAAAGTGTGCTTCAATCTTATGTTTGGTTCATACTTGATGGCATTTTCTGGTGCTATGGCCCACACTGGATGTATGCTGAGACTGACCTTCTGTGATGCCAACACCATCAACCATTATTTCTGTGACATCCTCCCTGTGCTCCAGCTCTCCTGCACGAGCACCTATGTCAATGAGCTGGTGGTAGTCATTGTAGGAGGAATCAACATCATCATGACCAGTCTCACTGTCCTTATCTATTATATTTTCATTTTCTCCAGCATCCACCACATGAATTCCACTGAGAGTATGTCCAAAGCCTTCCACACCTGAAGTTCCCACATAATCACTTTTTCTCTGTTCTTTGGATCAACTGCATTTGTGTATCTCCTACCATCTTCTGCCAGGTCTATGAATGAGGGAAAAATCTCTTCTGTCTTTTATACTAATGTGGTTCCCTTGATGAACCCTTTAGTGTACAGCTTTAGAAACAATGATGTTAAACTTACCCTGAGTAAAACCTTGAATAGAATGTTTTAATTAGAAATGGGATCTCCTGTTCATGTAGTTTCAGGGCAAGGCAGATCAATGTATTTGTTTACAATATATTTGTTGACTGCCTTCTGACCCTCCTTATTTCTTACCATGCTGAAAGAAACTTCAGATTTCTTTTAGAAATTTATTTCCACTTTTGTTAGAGTTGGTTTTCTTTTCTCACCATTTGTACATTTTCTTCTCCTCACCTTTTTCCTGGTTGAGAATAACATTAAGGAAGGAATTTATTCCATCTCCTTTTTTTATTGTCATTTTGAACTTTCTCATTTTTTCCCCTGGAACAAGATGATTGGTTTGCAATGAATAAAATAAAAATAGGGGAAGATTTTCTCATTGAAGGTGCCCTAACCTTGCCTGCCAGCTGTTATGTGCCACTGGAAGCATGACTCAGATGGTGCCGCCACTCCTGACTTTCCATCCTCTACTAAGCAGGAGTACATCTCCTTCAAATGCCAGTGTCTCAAAGAGAATGAAGGTTCCATAAAGACTGTAAAGAATAATCCCCATTGCAGTTGCAAACGCTATGTGCTAGGCTTCTTTTGCAAAGCATTTTTAAATTTTATTTACACCCCCAAATCCATAATAGACATGAATATCTTTTTATTTTTCAATAGAAATGTGAAACCCAGAGTCATTAATGATGAATTTAAAGTCATTCAGCTTCTCACTGAAAAAGCCTAGAATATACTTTAGGGTCCTGAATTCAATGCTATTGTTCTTTGTGATATACATTGCTGCTATTTTATTATTTTATTCCAATAGACATGAATTATAAGAAAATATTTCTATTTTGAAAGTTGTCTAACCTTTGTAAGAGGAGACCATATAAATTTCTCCCAGAGGTTTTACTATTTTTATGTATTAAAAAGTTTGATGGTTCCTTTTGTGGGAAAAATGAGGTTTGTAAGGTTAGTATAATTTAGAGATGATTAGCTCAAACAGAAAACTACCTTTTTCTGCATAATAAAATAAAATTAATTTGGGATGTTTGCTGGTGTTGGTTTTTCAGACAATATGAGCCGTGGGAGAGAAAGGAGATCAGTAACATGTCATTGGGCCAGGATCCGAAGAAATACATGGTCAATAATGAGGTCCCTGGGTAGGAATAGTCAATGAGGATTTGGAAACCGCATTTCAACCTGAATTTGTATTTTGTTCCATAGCTTGCTTTTGTTATCCTCCAATGTCCATAAACCTTTGATAAAACACTTGATGATTATATGTTAGTCCATTGGGGAATGAAATAGGGAGAGCCATGGTCACATTTTTGGGGAATCAGATAGAAAAGGACAACAACTTTAGGAGATAAAATAGTGAGTGGTCAACAACACTAGAGTTAGATTTGTGATGGGATAATGAAACCCTTAACCTGCTCTTGCCCTCTCACTTATGGGGGCCCCTAGAATAATTATGTAGATCAAGGGAGTTCTCTAGGTAGGATGATGGTTTTGGTTATTTTTTCTTAAAGAAAGGTTAAAATCATAGGGTTGGAATGACCAGGCAAAAGTAAATCATGCCTGCTTTTGGCTTCCATATGTTATCCTATATAGATTTTTTTTTTTTTTCTTTTTAAGGTACTAGGGGTGGGGCATTGAACCTGGGACCTCATGAGTGGGAATCCGGCACCTAAACACTGAGCCACATCATTTCGTTTGTTTTGCTTGTTTTTTGTTTCTGTTTTTTCAGGAGGCACTGGGAATGTAACACAGGGTCTCCCATGTGGGGGGCAGGTGCTTAATCACTTGAGCCACATCTGCTCCCCTCTGATATGGATTTAAAGCTATAAAATCTCAGATGCAGATGGGAGAGCAATTATAATTTGTAAGAAACATTTTTGAATAAAATGGTGGCAATGTCTTTTCTAGAAAAGGATGTTGGATTATTTTTCCTTCAAGAAAATGGGGAAAAGATGATTACAGTAAAACCCTTACTCTCAATAGATAATAATAATAAATAGCAATGGGGCAAAATTTTCTCACTGGAGGGGGTCTAACCTATTGGTATTGAATCTTGTTATTAGAGATATATTTGTTTTAATCCATGTTCCTATGGGTGTAAACCCATTTGTAAATAGAGCCTTTGAAGATGTAATTATTAAAGTATGAACTTCTTTGTGTGTAGGATCATCAAAGATACTATTTAGATGAGGCCAAATTGAATCAGAGTGGGTGTCAATTCACATGACTGGTGTCCTCATAAGCAGAGTAAGCTTAATGCAGTCAGTAAAAGAGGCTGGAAGTCAGTATAAGACAGAAACAGAAGAAACCAGAAAATAAGGGCATGTGAAAGTCAGAGATATAATTTAAGAAACCCCAAGCTCGTCAGCAAGATAAAAGCAGAATGCTGTGGTCTCCAGGAGAAGACATGGCCTTTGAGATCTTGATTTTGGACTTGTAGCATCCAAAACCATGAGACAATAAATTATTGTTGGATAAAGCAACCAATTATGTAGTTTTTGCCATACTAGCCCTGGTAGACCAAGATATGGGCTAGCAAGTGACAATTCAAATGTTTTCTAAGGAAATTTCAATAACTACTCTTTTACTATTTTTAATGTCCACTAAATATTTAGGCATTGTGAATTTAATCCTTCCTGGTTTGCTAGTTTGTTTTCTAGATGTTCACATTGCTAACACTGTCCCTTTTACTTTTAAATGACCGCTCAAACCCCATTCCCTAAGTCCAAAATCAACTTGCTTGATTTTCTCTTCAGTTCTATTTATAGGAAACAGTTTGCCTAGGGTGGAGGTTTCTTTATGTGTTTTTTTTTTTTTCCTTCTTTCTTTTACTTGTTGGCCTTTTTGAAAAAAAAGTTTAACTTTTTTTCAAATATAGTGTTTCTAAATAATAAAATATGTACCCCTGCTATTTCAGCTCCTCCGTAGATGTTGCAGAGGCACTGTGTTCTATTTCTTATCTGGACAGATATGTTGAGCTCCCTGTTACTTGAGAGTTAACACTACAGCCTGCTTTCCTCATTTCACAAGTATCAAATAATATAGAAACAGTCTGATTATTGTTCTTGGTATTGGAACCAGGATTCGATGAAATGCCTTCATTACAAACTATGCTTGCAGGTTCACATAGATTCAAATCCTTGGATCTTGTCCTTTTGTTCTATTTTTCTTACCACAACTCCTTTTGTTATTCTTACTTTCCTGTTCCTGTTTGAGGATTTTCAAAGCATACCACATGTTCCCTGCTTGTGAGAGGCCCTAACATACCAGTGTGTTCAGTATTGAAGTTTACTTGCTATTCAATGTTTTATTGTCAAAACAGCATTAACAGAGGATATTAGAAGAGTAAAAACATGTCTTTCAGAAGAAATAACAGGTTATAAGAAGGGCATAATACGGTTGATATTACAAAAATTGCATTAATTATCTAAAATACCATACATCATTACTGAGAATGTTAACATTTATCACTTCGTTGATCTGGGATGGTTAGGATTTTCCACTGTAAAGATTTTATTTTTAACTTTGTATTACAAGTGATTTGGGGAGATATATATTTAGCCTAAACCAATATCATGTGTCTCATTTTTGTTCTCACTAATTTTTGCCTCCACTGATGATTCTAACCTGAAACATTTATTACTGAGTTGTTTGTCAAATGATGATTTTTTTCATCATTCCTTATACATATATTAATTGGAATTCTAGTGTAAGGAAGACTTGCGCATCTCTCCTGTTTATCATCTATCTGTTTGTCTTTCTATCTATATATCTATAAATCACCTAGCTATTTATCTATCAGCAACCAATACACGTATCTACCTATTGATCTCTCTCTCTCTCTTTCTATCATCTATCTATCTTAAAAATAATTTATAGACTTATGGATAGTTATTTTATATTGTGGGTTATATAGCACTGACACTTTTTTTTTTACTGTTCAAATTCTTTCATATTTAGCCATTCAGACCCCCTTCAGACTGACTCATTTCCTTTCAGCATGTCTTCTAATTTCTTGAGTAGTTCCTCAGTTTCTGGCAACCCAGGCTATTCAACTATCATCCTTCCCCTGAATTCAGTCATTTCTTCAAGCTCCCCTGGTTCCTTTACTGGAAAATGGTATTTAGAAGTCAAGATTTGAGCACCAGGTATACCTATTACTATTGGAATGGGTTTGCTTCTAGGATCTCTGCAAACAGAGCTAGGAAACACATGTATTTATATGTGTATATATCCTCTATCAATTTCTATAGCTATTCTTATGTATGTATATATCTTAAAAATTATGAATGTAGGATGACACCTTTGATTCCAAACCAATACCACTATGTTTATTCTAATTTCTCTTCCTTTTCTTATTTGTAAGAAACCTTTACATTTTATTATCA
Source organism: Cabassous unicinctus (assembly GCA_029593785.1). Taxonomy (NCBI): domain Eukaryota; kingdom Metazoa; phylum Chordata; class Mammalia; order Cingulata; family Chlamyphoridae; genus Cabassous; species Cabassous unicinctus. Next base: position 5,068 of record JAQZBX010004472.1, on the reverse strand, counting down.
ATAATAATTTATCTTCTTATATGCTCAGTATATTTACAATATTACTAATTACTTTTCCAGGTCTAGTAAAGAAGTATCAAAATGGCTAAGTCATACCTCTGTTAAAAATACCCTTTACCCATTTATAAAACCATTCCAACATCTTGGTAAGTGCAAAAGCACCACCCCATTCCTGGTACCAAATTCTGTATTAGTCAGCCAAAAGGGGTGCTGATGCTGATGCAAAATACCAGAAGTCAGTTGGTCTTTATAAAGGATATTTATTTGTGGTAGAAGTCCACACTTACCAGGCCATAAAGCATAAGTTACTTCTGTCTCCAAAGTCTATTGCCATGTGTTGGAGCAAGATGGCTTCTGTGAGGATTCAGGCTTCCTGGGTTCCTCTCTTCCTTGGGCTTGCTTGTCTCTGGGTTCAGCTCCTCTGCTATCTTCATAGGGGCAGCTTTAGACTATGAGGCTCTCTAGGCTTTGCCTTTCTCCACAAGCCCAGCTGTAGACTATCAGGCAAACAGCTTGTTTCTCTTCCTGGGGCCTTCTCTCTTTCCTCACAACCAAGCTCCTCTGTGTGTTTACTTGCCCGGGCTCCAGCATTAAATCTTAGCATCAGAACCCCAACATCAAAAATTCCAATTCTGTCCTTTGCCATGTCTTTTGTATTCAAGACCCCATCCACCCAAGGGGCGGGGCTCAACACCCTACTGATATGGCCCAATGAAAGCCCTAATCATAACTTAATCATGCCCAGATGAACAGACCAGCCCACAGGCACATGCAAATATCTATTTTTGGAATTCATAACTATATCAAACCACCAAACTGCTACAGTTGTATTTTTTAAAATGGCAACTTTATTAACAATAATTTAACAGTTTTCTAACTGTGGCTATGAAAGATGCAGTTATGTATAGGTATTTGCTTCCTTTATGTTGCATTACTCAGCATAAACAATGACTTATACCTACAAATTATGTTTTGACTGGAAAAACATAATAAGCAAAAATTCTTATTTACAACTAGTGAAAATTTCAAAAGAGGAAACTTAAATTGTTTAAAAAAGAAAAACATGATTTGGAATTTTAAAGCTACATATCCTTTGGTTTTCTAATTGTATGGCTATTCGGGGCCACTAGTTTATTCTACTCTTTACACTTCCTTCAGATTTACGGTTTAAACATGTCTAAGTATCATGGAATTTACTCATTCAAATTTTATCACCTCAGGATTTTTGAAAATTTGACACTGGGTGCAAGGAAAAACATTCCATTTCTCTTTAGACAATTATATTTTGTCTACGCTATGGGGGCTAGTTATAATTTTCAGCCTTGTTTGTCTAAAAATGTTTATTTTAATTGTTCAGGATAAATTCACTGTGTATAGAAATCTAGGTTAACAATTGAAAGTTTCTTTTTCTTTCAGTTAGTTAATTCTATTGCTCCATTGATCACTAAATTGGATTTTTGATAAAACGTCTCTTGTTATCCTTGTCTTCTTTCTTCTGTATATGAAGTGTCATCTTTTCCTCTAGTAGCTTTATATATTTTATCTTTATTGCTGATTTTAAATAATTTATTGTCATGTATTTTGGAGAAGTTTTCCTTGTGTTTCTTCTGCATGGAGTTCTTTGATATGCTTGAATCTGTAAGTTTATAATTTTTATCAAATCTTTAAAATTCTTATTATTTATTCAAGTGCTTTTATTTAACCTTTCTTCTGGGATTCCAATAACACATGTATTACACCACTTTAGGATTTCTCACAGCTCAGTAATGCTCTGTTCATTTTTTAAAATATTTTTTTTTGCCGTGTCCAAACTGCTGTTAATTCCATCCAGTGAATTTTTTCCAGACATGATAGTTTTCATGTCTTGAAATTCGAACTGTGTTCTTTTTACCTCTTTCATTTCTCTGCCCAGCATGCCCTTTCCTTCCTCTATGTTCTTAACCAAATGGGATTCATTGCTAATAGTTGCTTTATTTTCCTTGCCACTAACTGTAGCATATGAGTAATTTCTGGGTACATATCTACACAATGATTTTTCCTCATTATGAGCTAAATTTTCCAGCTTCTTTGCATACCTGTAGTCAGTATCTCATTGAGCTGGAGAGACAGGATTGGTGCAAGGATGCCCATGGAGGGAGCTTAGTTGGCTGTTTTTAAAAAACAAAGCAAAACAAAACAAAAACACTACAGGCAGTTGTGGCGTTATCAGGCAGATTTAGAAATTTAATTAATACAATTGATTTTCCTTATCTTTATAATCTTACCCAATAGGCTGCATCATGAATTTCCATTTTCTTACCTAATTCAGTTAATCTAGCAGTGTCAACATCATATATGATATATTGAGAAGATCATAAACGAGAAAGATAGCAAAGAAGAAGCTTCCAAATAAAACCTAAAATTGAAATTTCAGAAGACTTAAACTATATTCTTATGCATCAGAAATTCTGTGCCCAAATTGTGTGTTCTATCTCTTTATGTTAAGGGTTGCCATTATCAACAATAACAAAATCACCATTATGGTACCCCAAGTCATTGTTTTGTGTTTGGAGGCTTCCTTCTTATGGGCAGTTTGAAAAGATTAAGAGAGAGTGTTTTTTTTTTTTTTTTTTACTAACAAGGAAACCTCTTCTATAAGTATAGCCGGGTGCCCCCACTAGTAGTGTATGTGTAAATATATACAAATACATGTATATATTCATTTCTCATGTACACATACATTTATTTCTAAGATGAGTTGATCTCGAGGCAGTTTAGTTGATTTAATGCTTAAAATTGCAAATTTATTTTATAACAAATATCAAATATATTAAACACCTAATGTGAGTAAATGCAATTTCCTATTACTAACATATTTCACTACCTGTTTTATGGTTTCAGACAGTACTAGTACTCCCACTGCTGCCCTATGTCAGATTCCCCTTTTCATGGTGGAGGTTAAAAATGAGAAATACTCATTTTGTCACCTTTCCTGTAGCTAATATTGGCCATCTGACAAAATTCTGATTGAAGAAACATTAAAGGAAGTTATTTATTGGTTTGTAGAGAAAATTTACTTCATCATACTTAGGGAAAGACATGTGAAGGGAATTATTCTTTCTTATTCTCTTGCTTCCTTCTTTGTATACAGTTGTGTGAAGATGTGATTCTTGGAGCTATGGCTGGCATTTATGACCATGAGGTGACAACCCTGAGGAATAAGGCCAACAGACTGAGGACAGTGGAGAGGAAGAGACTGGCTTCTTGATGGGAGTGCTGAGATGTTGAACCAACACTATGACACTCTACCTCCAGATTTCTAGTAAGATGAGAAAAATAAGTTCCTATTTAATTGGGCTTTTAATTGAGCATTCAGCAAGTTGACACTAGACACTTTCAAAGTGATAGCATGGGTCATGGCTATATTACAGAGACACTAAACAAAGAATATATTAACAGATAAATATTATGGGGAAATTTTTGCTCCTTTTTGATAAACATTGATGAGAAGAATTTAATTTATGATGATGAGTATTATTTCTACAGGTAAAACTTAAATTTTAAATATTAACTGCTTCACTTGCCTGGTGTTTATTGTTCATTATACTCATGTTTTCTCTGAAAGATAAAAATCCTCCATTGTTCTCTTCTTATATTTGCTGAGAAAGTTCAGAATATTTAATGTGCTCAAAATAGTTAAATCATTCAAATATTTCTTTAATTGCCTTTCATCAAATACACCTCTGACTCATTTTCTCCTTTAAGTTTAATCAAGGCAGAATGATAGTTTGGGGTGGAATTTTACTTTTCTTATAAGTTTCCAGTGCCAGTGGTTAATGGAGAAACACTGAGAGGTCTTGAGCTAGAAGAGACAGAGCTGCTTTTTTTTAGGAGGTACTAGGGATTGAACCCAGGACCTACATGGGAAGCAGGTGCTCAGTCACTGAGCTAGATCTGCTCCCCAGTGAGAGTTGTTTTTTTGTTTTTTTTTTTTTTGTTGTTGTTTTTGTTTTGTTTTTAGGAGGTACCGGGGAGTGAACCTGGGACCTATTGCATGGGAAGCTTTGTAGATGGCTGAATTAGAATGTGTATGTGAGAAATTCTATAATAAAGGTTAGAAGCCATGACAGTTCAGTAATACAGGTCAACTAAAACCTAAAAAGTTCCTAAATTCAGGTGGTAGTTGTGGGAATGGATGGAGGACATTGTGGTAGTAAGCTCTACTGCTTAGCATGTGAGGAATGTGAAAAATATTCTGATGGTTTTCAGGCAGAGGACAACTGAATTTTCACAAATATTTATTCAGTCCCTACTATGAACGCTGACTGGACTTGGCATCAGGAGCAAAGTAACAAAAAAGGCAGAAGTGATCCCTTTCCCTATACAGATTAAAGTTTAGGACAGCAAAGAAATGAAAAGAAACAAAATAATGGTTGACGAGTGTTATGTTGGAGCAATCTATGGGAAGCTTTGAGAAGAATGCATGATAGCTGTCATTAATGCACTATTTACCATTTGTCTGGCACTCTTTTAAGCACTTGACTTATATTACTTCAATTGGCAGTCACAACAAGCCGATGAAAGAGATATTATTCCCATCTCTATCTGATAAACTCTGTGAGGCAGAGAACTTTTTAGTAACTTGACCACCATGTTAGAGTCAGGAAAAATGGATACTGGAATCAAACACATGCCCTCTAACTCCAGAGGCCAAATTCTTAATTATTATGATGAAAATAATTTGATGAACTCAGTTACTGAAATGTAAATACATGTATTTAAGGACTCATAAGGATATTCAGGGAAAAATTCCCAGTAGGTGTTTCGAAATAAGGACATTAGAAGGAAGGCAAGGCATTATAAATTCTTTGGAGAGATTTCTGAAGAGACAAACATAAAATCAGTTACTGCAATCCTAGAGAAATTTATGGTTAATAGTCCATATATAAGAATGTTTTACTCTGAAACAGAACGAATGTATGGTAATTTTAGAAGATGTTAATAATTAGGTGCTATTTGGGGAAAAGTACAACCAAAGGAGACTAGGGTATTGAGAATAATAATATATTAATATTCTTCCATCAATAGT